>KK122568.1:41863-57149 GCA_000611955.2 Stegodyphus mimosarum | reverse complement strand
ATAAACTAATAATTCACAATAAATTATAATAAGCAAAACTTTTCATATAATATCTCCAAGGAACAGAAATCAATTTCAAATTATCATCAAAGGTATTGTCAGAATTTTTAAAAGAATTTAAAAAAGAATTTTCTACTCCTCTTTTGCTTTAAAAACAGTTAAAAAAAACTTAAATCGCGCAAATGCCAAAATCAAAAGTAAAACTAATTTAAGTATTGGAAAACCAGTTATTGCTATTGATAGCAGATTAATCGACTTATCAAGAGGATAAACCAATCTACCATCAATTAAAAACAACTAAAAGAAAAGAGAGTGTTTCATCTTACTTCCAAGTAAGCATCAAATTATTTGTTAGATTCAAATCATAATTCACAATTGGTACTCAATCAAAAGAGATTTTTGTCCACTTAAACCAAAAGAATCCTGTTAAATAGCAAATAATCTTTAAAGTTTCTCATTAAGAAAACAATTAATCTGAGCGAAATGCTTTCTTTAGAAGACATACCCCCTACACTGTCTTTTTATTGAAAATACAAAAGTAAAAACAAAAGTATATTCAAGAACAAATTTAAAAAAAATCTAAGAATGAAATAATCCATAAAATTGAAAGTTAAAAATCTGTAGTAAATAAGAAATTTAAAAACCAAACTAGAAAGCAAAAATTAACCAACTTGCCTGAATAATTTTAAAACCAAATGACAAGAATGCACGCATTAAATGATTGAAGTGAAAGGGTTGTCATAATATGCAGTTTTCTATTTAAGAAAGTTTAACTTAAATAGGCGACAAAAGTAGAAAGTTTGTTGGAGATAATGCACAGAGAGCAGGCTGTTACTAAAATAACGCTAAAAGCTGCTATTAGTTTGGTTATAAATTCAATAAAAGTAATAAAAGTAAATTAATTAGCCCAAGACTTGCGTTAAAGCTGCAAAGTAATAAAGCAATAATTCGCAATAAATTAAAGTAAGAAAAACTTTCCATATAACATCTCCAAGGAACAGAAATTCAATTTAAAATCAAAAAGATATTGCCAGAATTTTGTATAATATATATACTTTTGCTGCAATCGATTGCAACCAAAAAGTGAGTGCACAACTACATATTACAACTACATATACACAAACTATACATATTACAACTATATATTACAACTACATATTACAACTATATATTACAACTACATATTACAACTATATATTACAACTACATATTACAACTATATATATACAAAATTTCAATGTTCCGAGGCTACTCGTTTTTGAGTTATGCGAGATGCATACATACATACGTACGTACGTACAGACGCCACGAAAGAAAAGCTCTTTTGAATCCATTTTAAATCAGTTTTATAATTCGTCTGGAGAAAAAGAGTCCTTTAATCTGTTTTTACGTACAGATGTCGGGCAAAAACATCGTTAAATTGCATTCGATAGTTTTCAAAATAATTATATTCGTTGAAATATGGTACCTGGAATTTTCTTTACAATACTTCCTTTATTTCGTACAAGGAAGTATAAATGAAAGCTTGAAAATATTAAGAAATTTTTTAACTTATGTTTTACGAAGTTCAGCCCAGACGGTATAATGGTTAGGGGAGCCGAGAGAGACTCAAAGGCTCAGGTTCGAATCCCGGAGAAGACATGGTTGTAAATGTCCGTCCCTTCACAGTAGGCAAAGTTGTGACCACCGCTTCTGGTCTTAGTAGTGACCAAGGCGAAGTCGGCTGAGGGTCCACCATTGGGGAGGGAATTTAGGAAGTTCAAGCACAACAACCAAAATAATAATAATAATAATAATAATAATAATAATAATAATAATAATAATAATAATAATAATAATAATAATAATAATTAAACCTATCAGTTTGTCACCAGAGCTAATGCTTGTTCATACTAAGATTCATCTGCTACGAATTAACTTCAGTTATAAAGTGCTCACGTGATGACAGAGCTATTTGGCTCAATTTTGCAACCGACTGAAGATTTGTACGTATAACTATCCAATAAGATACGCTCATGATAAGCAATATACAGCCCTGTGAAGAAACGGAAACATTAAAAGTTTCACATAAAATTGAAAAACTTGTAGTTTTATGAAATCTTAGTAATTCTGTCTTATATCCAGAATAGAGTCTGATGCTGTTCATTTAAATGCATTGCTGAAATTGGAAAGTTTTGAACTGAAATGATTAGACCTCTGAAAATAATATAAATAAATATAATCACAAAAGAATACGAATTAACATAATTAAATTTAGGAAAACATTTTGAGGAGCGTAGCAGAAAATTACCTGAATTTTTACATTACTTGGATTTTTATATTTCCTTAAGCGTACGTTTTGGGCAGTGTTTTTATATCATATGAAGTTTTGCTATATATGTAAATAAAATTAAATGTTGGGATATTTAAAAAGAAATATTAAATCTGCAGAGCTGCGATATGTCTAATTCTACTAAAGAAATTACAATACAAAGTGCAGAATATAAAAATGGTATATAAATTTCTTTTTCATTTTAGATTTATGCGGTACAGATGAAGAGTATCTAGAATGTGGTATAGGCTGCGAGAAAACATGCAGTAATTTTGAGAAATATGCTTTTTGCTCAGATGTGTGCGTGCAAGGTTGTTTCTGCAAAAGCGGACTTGTTAGAGGTCCTCTTCGACTATGTATTCCCTCTGAATTATGCAAGGAAACTAATTCTTTATTTCCATGGTTTATGAATGATTTATAAGAAATGAATAAAATGTAAAAGTTAATTAGTATATCTTACTTTTAAGATTTGGTATGTAAAAGTGAATATTATTTGACATAAAAAATCAATATGCAAACATTTCAAGATCAAATACAGGAATGATTAAAATCCAATGGTAAGGTCCAAACTATAGTGAGTCAGAAAAATATGGGGGCAGAACAAGCTTTTGGACATTTTTTGAAAGGATAATTTAATACTTAATTTGAACGAAACTCTTTCATTACATGGCATATCTCAGACCTTAACGAAATCGAAAAACCTTAAAATAAATTAAAAATAAAGTTGAACAAATATTAATTTTTTTTGTCTACAAATGATAAAATAATGGTCAAAAAGTACTGCGACACACAAACTAATTTAACCAAATCTCTATAAATATTACAATAATATTTTACTGGGCCACATTTCCTTTTCATTAGTTCAATAGGCATCGATTTTTTCAAGATTTTGATTAAGATTTTCAGCTATTTTGTCCCTTTTTGTGGTGAGCTTTCCACCAAGTGAATTTCTGTTGAATAATTCTGTTTCTGTTAATTTTGTCTTTCAGATGATCCCAAGTATGCTTAATACGATTGAGGGGATTGGTATACAACGTCCACAGTTTGCAGATATGAGCATTATACTTCTGATAAGCGGCCAGATAAAATTTTAATACCAAAATATGACCAATATTTATGCGCCTGTATTTAAAGTTTTTAAAGAATATTCAAATACATAAAATTATCAGTCAATTATCAAAAGACCACAAGCACTCATATAGCTCAAGATCGTATGGATACAGTAAAACATGATGGAGGAGTAAGAATCTTCATCTGAAGTTCAGTATTGGGCGTTCATCACACCGTACGCTTTTATCACTCTCAAAATATTAAATTTTCTTTCATCTGAAAATATAGCCAAAATCTGAGATTTTTTTAAATAGAAAGGTATAAAATTATAGCCATACTTTATCATTCTCTTCACAGAGAAGTGGAATTTTTTTAGTTATTCAGCCATAAACGTTGTATTTTCTCAAGATATTTCTAATAATTTCTACCTCACTAGATATGTAAGATATCATTAGGCATTTAAAGTCAAACTGACTTCACTGCTTTTGGAATTATAAATCACATTTCTAACGATCGACATTTTTCGGGTTTAATGAAATGGATTATTTATGATTTGGATGCCGTATTCTTGATTTGTTTTCAAGCAAATTTATTTTTACCGTATTAATATTGCATTTTACAGTAGTATTTAATTTAATTATTAAACTGAACAGTAGATTTTGTTTTAAATGAAACAGTTCAACTATTTTCTTCTGTTTTACGATTTAAATGAAAAATTGTAATTGTAGTTTTCTTGCATCAAAAGAAATCTCAATCTATTCAATCCGTGTTAACGAACGTATCTCCTAAATCGCAAACTATGTATTTTTTTAGATTTAAAAATCTTCCTGCAGGTATTTTTCAAGGAAAGCCTGCAAAAAATAGCTCTTTGTAACATTTACCCCGCTATGCTCCAATGCGTTTTTTTACCTTAATTTCGTATTTATAGGGAAGGTATTTAAAATACCTCTTTTACATATTAATATTATTTAATATTATTCCTCATAATAGATTTAGCATCGTATTTAGACACAAAAAGCAATGGAAATATTTAGCTTTGGAATAATAGCTGAATTTTTATCACTAAGTGTTTGAAATTTTGTTATACCCCAATCCTTTTTTGAGTCACTGTAGTTCGTCGCAGCTAATGAAAACGAGTGAGGTTGCATCACAGGAAAGATTTCAATGCAAGGGCGATTGTATCCGAGTTGATTGCGGTTGTGTGAAACTTTACGCACTTCGCAACGCAATCGTACGCCGCTTAATACGATCGCGGTTAATGTTAACATTCGGATACTGTTAATGAATCGCTAAGTCCCGCCCATTTGTATACGAAAACACAGAAAATATGTAGGTTATACATAGAAAAATAAAAGTCGCCGAAGGAATTCAAAATGCATTATAAAAAATGCCACGTTGCACAGAAATGTCGCCAAATATTTTGATTTCAATTTTAGTCAACTAATGAAAATAAAATTAAGAAAAAACACCGCCGATTTTCAATAACTCTTAATTTGATTCTACAATTGATTTTGTGAAGATCTAAAACATCTTCCTCTCCTTCAGGAGCAAAAATATTTCTGAATAAATTGTACTTCCAGCAAAAGTAAAAAAAATAATCTACGTCAAACTAAGGTTGCTTTTTTGCCTAGTTTTAATTTTCAAGTTCTCTTCCATTGAGACATGCTCTCCGAGTATTTACGTTAGGTGTACAGTATCGGTGAAATAATTTGGTCAAATAATAATGAACCGTTCATAAGTGAACGGCTTCATAAATGGCATTATGAATTATTCATGAACAAATGTTTGCATTTCCTGATTAAAATACTGTGAAAGTGCTTATTTATATGTTTCTAGTTATATTTACATTAGATTAATAAAATTCTACTCTTGTTTTAGAAAACACTTTTTCTCATTGTTTAATGTTATCAAAATAGCCATGGATAAACATGATTATATTAAGCGACGCTTATTGCGTAATGATTTTTGACACCAAACTATAGTATACACTAGGAGGTGAGAGAGTTTGATATTAGGCAAAGATTGTTTGGTCCAACGGTTTGTATTTAAAAATTATTTAATAAAGTAAAATCAATCATCAGTAAAAATTCACATTGCCCGTCTATTTATTTAGATGTTTCTGTTCATTGAAATAGTTTATCAGTTTTCATGAATTTCTAAAAACTATACCCAACATAGATTTTATTTTAGTAAAAGTGATTTCATGTTAAATATTATTGCTTATTCAGCTGCAATATATATGCAATCAAAATTGCGCATATTCCAAAAAATATACGCAATCAAAATTGCGTATATTTTTTGGCGATTAAATAAAAAACAAATACTACAAACAAAAAGAGAAACGGATGAATATTCTAGATTTTTCTAATATCAAACACTGACTTCCCAACACAGTTAAAAGTAATTTGTCTAACTCGGAACGCAATCAAAAATTTATTTAAGAAAACAGTTTTGAAGGTTTTCGTAAGAGGAATTCAAAGCTATAGCTAACACTACACACGTGAGGGATGCTCTATAAAAATTCATTTTTATGAATATATGGCAATTGACGGCACGTTGAGATTGTATAAGGAGTGTTTGACAAAAATAGTACAAAAATTATTAAAAGAGTTACAAATGCTAAGACAGACCTTCAGAACCACGCAGAAGAAACTAATTTAACTACTATCAGATCCATAAAAAACAAATTTTAGTAAATTTATATGTCATTAATTAAATTTATAATTTATATATTATTATTTAATTTATTATTTCATATATTCATTTCATATATTAATTTATTATTTCATATACATTTTATTACTTAATATTATTTATTAATCGATATATTATTATTGCTATTTTTTCTTAATCCATTTAAATTGAAAAAGAGTCTGATTAACGTGATCAGCCAAATGTCAATCCCAAGAGATCCCACGTTTCAAGAGAACTCAAAATAATTAATTAATTTAAAAAAATATCAAACATGCCCTCTGTCTTTAAATGAGGGGGACACAGAAGTTCAGGTTGAGAAGGACAATACAACTTCTTAAACTGATTTGCTGCGTACAAACTACTGTCTATTAAACTCCCCCGCTTAATACATTCTAACACTTTTGTGTGTTCGAATATATTAAACGATGTTATTTTGCGGAACTAATGCGATTTTAATGAGAGATAGTACTTTAACAATTTTGGAAATGTTCGAGAAGGTCTCAGTCTTTATATAGCACATTGAGTTACTCCAAGACTAAGGATTCTATAAAAAGTAAAAATCTGTCCTTTCACATATTAAGAAGGATATTTATGCACTTAGGTATCATTCTAGCAAATCAAAATATATCATTGACTTAGAAATGTCACTTATTTCACAGTGCAGAAGGTCATAATCCAGAACAAAGTTCTGCAAACTCAGAAAACTCACAGCGCACAGGAAAAAGAAAACTACTCATATTTATATATGCGTCATTTTAAGAGTGTCAGCACTATGTAATCTAAATAAAATATTGGCTCAAGATCTACACGCAGACATCACGTGCTACTTAGGAAAGAAATCTGGAGATAACTCGGATAAAAGCGATAAATTAATTCCCATAAAGAAAACAAAATATTTAGGAATCTTTTTAGGAATATTAAATTCTTAATTCATTGTAATAATTATTGAAACTGTTAATAGTATTACATGAAAGGCAAGGCGAACCACAGCTGACGCTGTTAACCAAGGTGTTTTAAAAATCTCTAATTTCTACACAAGCAGTAAAACAATATAATTTGTAGTTTGCCTCTTTCGATGGAACTTTTTATATTTCTCGAATAATTTAATATTTTCTTGAATAAAAACAGTCTTAAACAAATTAATGCTACTTTTGAAATAAATATGTTATTTAATAGTAACATAAGAAGACGATCAAATAACAGAATTAGAAGCATAAGGAGTTCATAACAAAACTTCAGGGCTTTATATGTATTAAATTGTTCACGGAAAGTTGAAAATTAATTATTTGTAAAATATTTTAATGCTAATATCCCCAAATTTAGAGAAACTGTATATCCAAGATTCTTAAATTACTGAAATTTGTATCATAGACCCTTGTCCCCGCATACAGCGAATTTTTACAAATGTCTATTCTAGATGCTTTATTTAGTTCTGCATCTCTTCCCCTCTTAGGGTAATACACACGTTATTAATCTTTTAAAATGTATTATTACTAGAAATACTATTAATAACAATTAGACTCACTGTCAAACGCCTTAACATTTTATTTAATCCAACCACAAGGGGAAAATGAAGGACAGTATTTTATGGATTCAAGAATTCGTTAGAATTGCTTCGGGGAAAATGAATGCACTTTACTGGATTTTGTGATGTGAGAATTATTCCAGGTGAACATAATAAAGCTAAAATATATTACTCCAAATTTTATTCATCTATTTGCCATCTGGCATATTTAGGAATGCGCAGGGATTAGAAAATGAGTCTTTAATATATATTCGAAATATTTAGCAGAACGCAGTTAATGACCATGAAACAATAAAATCTGTAAAAATCCATTAAAGAAAGCTCAATGAACGTTTTCAAACGCCATTTACTAATGGAGAATATTCATTAAATTTACTGTTGATGAGTATAACTTTAATTCGAAAAAAAAAACAAAACGATAAAATATGGCACGCATGGAATATTGCAATCAAACCAGCTCTCTTTTTTGTGCGAAATATGTTCAAAATTTATGTACAAAGCGAACATATAAAAGTTACATGATGAGTTATTGATGCAATAGCCAACCTGACAGTTTTGCTTTCGTTTGGGTACTCTTACGTTTGCAAACTTATTGGATTTTATGAATCCATAATTTTATGTTTAATGAAAGGAGTTTTCTGAAAATGAAGCTTATAAATTTCTTTAAAATATTTTGCATTACCAGATTGAATCTAAACTGAAGTGCATTGATTTAAGCTTGTTTAGCAGGTTTCTTAAACATGGATTTAAATATTAATAACTATTTTAAAAAATTTATATATTTTTTAAAAGTGTTAATCTTTAACGATGTTGTTAAAATTCAGAAAAGAATTTTGTAGTTATATAAACATATTAATTAAATTAATGCATTAAATTAAAAAGCTTATAAAGTGTCCCATGCTAATTAATAAGTTATTATAACTAAAGTCTTTTCTGTAACATCTTTCCATTTTCTTCACCAGAATGCAAATTAGGTTTTGCGTGTATTTAAGCTGAGAATTTTGATTGTTTAAATGAAAGTTTCTATCAAACGTGTCTTGCTATAAATTGTTCTCTCCAGCTTTGTTTTAAGTGAAATTCTGTCTTAAGCGTGCTTCCAGTTACATCATGCAGGCATGCGGAATTTATGCTGTAAATGTAGTTGTCTGTTACATTAATTTAATTATCCACAGTTAGTGGATTCGTCTTTAGCACAAAATGTACCTATTCTATTCAACTTGACACTAAATAAAAAAGTTTTTTTTCAACTTTTTTTAGTATTTTGTGAGTTGCTTAAGACGTAGCGATAAGTCAATGTTAATTAGTAAAGTGTGCAGGACTTTTAATTCTAGTTTCTAGCTATAACAGATACCTTACAAAATGATACATATATTCCTTTTAACGACATTCATTATCTGTATATAATTAGCGATGAAGTTCAGAAAGCTTGTATGTATACATATATACTTCTTTTAACGACGTTCACTATATGTCCAAAGTTAACGAGAAAGTTTAGAAAATTTGTAATTTGTGCATTCCATACAGGATGCTGTTTAATGCTATCAATTTTCAGATTAGAATAAAACATTCATTGTGCTCAGGAAAATATGTGATTGAACACGATTAGGTAAGTAAATTTCTTATTGTCTTAGATCCTTAAAACAAGTCTCATTTCTTAAATGCAACATCTTGAAGATATTCTTCATTATGATACCATTTCCTAAGTGTATTTTCTATGACGCGACGCAGAGTTTCCTGCATAATTAAGTTTACCAAATGTCTAGCTTTGACTAGGAGTGTTCCTGTTTGATGATGTGATCCCTGCGTTCCGGCCAGCTTGTAATTTTGTTCCGGTTACTTGGCAAAATTTTAAAAGAGACAAATATAAGAGAAATAAAATACTGCAGCCCCGGTTAAAATGATGATTCGTCAATAAAAATATTTCATCCGTTGCAATCATTTCGGTCAATCTAAATATTTTGCATCTAAATCTAAATAGTTTTAATGTTGTCCTGATGTTTCTTCCAAGATGATGACAGATTACACTGAATTATGGGAAAACAGGTTTGGTGGAGCAAATTCTTTAATTTAGATAAACAATGGTTAATTAAAATGGTCTGAAACGGAAGCCTAAGTGAAAAAAAAAAACAACGAAATTGTCGCAAATAGTACAATAAACATGGATCAACTTTTCAAGAAGCACTTTTGATTAGATAATTATGGAATTTAAAAAGATAAATGTTGTGAAGAAAAGTAGATTTTCAATCATTTAGAAGATAAAAAAAGACACTTCTTTGCCCATAGAAACATTGGCGCCAATCGAAAAATTATTGTCAATAATGAATAGGAGTACATGGTTTAACGAAAGAGATAGACTAGCTGAATCAATCGTAAAGGGTCTACAAATCTGCAAAGTTAACTGTGAACTAAAAAGGAGTAAAGGTTTCGATGCTATTAAAAACAAGAAGAGAATTTTAAAGAAAGTTCACACTAGTGAAAAATACTAATAAGTTCTTAATAGTAAGATATGTTCAGTTGAATTACTAAAAGTTTCTTTTGACTCACTGTCGTCTCTTGTGAAGAACTTTTTTCTTTTGATCTTTCAATCATAATAATAAGTTTTATTCTCTCTTGTAATATTTGATCGAAATTTCTCGAGCGAAAAATATTATGATCAGCTTAAGCTTACGCTTTACGAATTGCATTTCTAAGGTCGTTACTGTCAACTAGGATATAAGTAAATGCTACATATTTCAAATATTGTCATTAAAAAGTCCTGCTGCAGTGAGGATAGAATAAGAGTCACAGAATGTTTACAAACCAAGAGAGCACGGAGGATGCTGCAGACATTTTATGATAATATTAGAAAGCTTCTCCTAGCATCTTGCCTGACGTTAAGAGTTTTCAAAACTAAGGAGATTACAAAATGTTACACAGGACACTCTACATCGGTCCGAAACAAATGTTCGTTACTTGTATCGAAGAAAATATCAAAGACTCTGTTTCAAAAACGTAAGGCCTATTTTGCAGATTCAAGATACCGACTTCCACAACCTTGTTTAATTGCATTTATTGCTAAAAGCCAGTAAAGTGTTATTCTACTTTGAGAGTGGGTAACATTAAATGCCCCTGCTTTTACATTCAGTATTTTATGACAATTTTTATATGATATTTCTCAGAATCTATTTTTATAGAATGATGTAAAATACGGATCATGTTGGGATTTGAATCCAAATATTGCTATGTAAGGTTTATCCTAAGTTTATTAACAGTTATTTTAAATTTTGTCTCTTCCCTATCTTATTCTAATTTCAGATCACAATTTCCTGCCAGAATGTAAATTCAGAAACGCAGTGAATGCAAATGAGTAAGAGCACTATTTAAGTCGATGCTTCACCGACTTCTAGAGAGAGAGTCTTAATTCCTGACTAGCGAGCGTTACGCTCGGCCATACTTTAGGACCTTGTTTGGCTTCGCCGATTTAATTAATATTTAGGGGCCAACTATTTAGATTTCTGATAGCTTCGGCTATACCTTTCAGGTAGCTTAGTTAAGCTAGTTTAGTTTAACTTCATAGTTACTTAAGTTCAAGCCCAAGTGGAGGCTTTGTGTAAGTTTCAAGTAGGAACTGATTGTATTTATTCTGAAAAATAAAAGGTAGTCAACCCTTCTCAAGTCTTACGTGTTTCATTTACACACTTAAGCGTTTATTCGCTTGTTCGCGGGGTTCTAAAACAGAACTTTGGAATTAAACAAGTAATACCCCACAACTAGTTAATGTTTTGATTTCAAAGTATTTCTCTTGCTTTTTGCTTATGCAACTGGATTTGAATTTGATATTTTAATCCTTAATGTGGTAGCTCTGCTCTCAAATAATGTTCAAGGAAACCATATTATAAGTCGTACAACTTAGGAGGAATTCCTCCAATTCTTCAAGTCTCTATAATTCCAATTCGTCTGAGTAGAATTTTCATTCACAGAAATGTTATTATATGGGAGAGAAACTCATTAAATTGTGCAATTAAAGAAGCGAAGAAATGTAGCATAAATTGAAGTTTTATTTTCAAATGAAATAGTGCATACACACTATTACAAACGTAAGGATAACAAATAAACTGAACTTCTCTGTAAAAGCTGCTTTAAACACAGAAAATATTTATACATTCTTTGCTAAGCAACAGAATACTTACGGATATTACGGGAGAAATATTTCTGCTAATAGAGATAGATATCTTGCTTGAAGCAATCTGAGAATCCTAAAAGAATGTTTACAGGCAAACATATCACGAAGTATATTATTTTGTCACCCGTCGAAAATTCTCTGATATTTAATTGGAAGACGCTTGCGTTATCCATTCTCCTTTGAAAAGAGGCACACAAACGTAATTGAATTTCGATGAAATGGGATTAATCTGAGAACGAAATAAATCCATTTCATTGTCCGCCATCACTTAAATTTATTAGGGACAGATGGAAACGGGAGCACAAAGTTTTGAGAATTCTTCATCTGGCAGTATGTGATGGCAACTATTGACAAAACTCGTTTAGACTACTGGCATATTGGAAAGGATTAAAAACCAAGACATTTTGGCAGAATTTAGAACGTAGATATGATGCAATTACGAATTTCAGAAGGTAGATTTGAATAAGAGTATTAAAACTTAGAAGACAGAAAAGAACAGGTTAATAAGATTAAGATTTGGATTCGCTTGGTGAAAAGAAAAAGTTTTTTAATATTTTACTATATTATCTTCATCTATTATGATAAGTTAATAATATTCGTTAAGAGTTAAAATAAAGAAAACTCATATTTTTCTGATATTTATATTGAAGTTTAATATTTCTGATTTAATTTTTATTGACTTGAAAAATAACACCGAAGAACAATTTGTAATACGATTTCTGTTGAATTCGAATTTTGAACTGTTTTAGAATTAAACAGGCTTGCTGATTTCAAAGCTGTAGTTAGTTTTCTTCTACCACGTCAAGTGTTTTCTATACATATTGTGAGATTGTAATTACTCTCCGCGGTATCGAGCTGGGATCATAGGGAGTACTACTGTTCTCTATTGTTGGCTAACATAAACCCTCTGATTGGGACGAGGTGAATGACCTGGTAAGAGACTAGCGACAGCTGCATACTTGTCTAGACTGGTTCAGTTGCGCCTGTGGTACTGCATAAGACGTTGTGTATCACTCTGATATGGGAGATCTTTATTCGAAGATGCGCATTCCGATATGGAGTTGGAGTTCTTGTTTGTGTACAAGATTAACAGTTTTTAGGTACAATTTATATATGAACTGAAACCTTTTCTTTATTTATATATGAGCGGAAACATTTTTGTATGTATGCCTCTGCCAGTTCCTGCAAGTGCTTTAACAGCGCCGATTCCTTTTGTTATGTATGTGGAAATTTTCCATTCCTAAAGGATAAACATCAGTACATTTGTTAGGCATGCCAGTTTGTCTATTTCAAAGTCAAAATTGGTGATCAAGATAAATAATGGCCTACCTACAAAGTGTGAAAGCAGTGTCTCGAAAGTTTACTTCTGAGGATGAATGGAAAAAATTCAAAATTTGTGTTTGGTATACCTATGATTTCGCGAGAGCCCAAAGATTACTCAGTGACTGTTACTTTTGTATTGTGGAAACGTCAGGATATAACAAGAAAAATAAATGTAAAGTACAAGGTTACAAGAGAAAATATCGCAGACGAACACGTCGCGGAATAAACAACTCAAAGCGAAAACGTCGTCGGGCCAAGCATCATAAGAGAAAACAAAGCAAGAAGAAGATATCGCTGTTCTAAAACGTCGTAGTACAAAACATCGTTGTCAAAAATATGCCGGTAAAAAATAAAGTGCTTACAAATCGTCGTATGACGATAACATGGCAGACATGCGTTTTTTAGTCTTTAAAAGTTTTAAATGTATATTTGGAAAACGATTTGTGAGCGGAAGAAGGAATGGGGAATATTTTTGTTTTAATATTTTTAAATTAACTAATAAATTTTGGCTAAAACATTAAGAAGTAATCAGCATTCAGAAACCTAAAATTAGAAGAAAACTAATACTACTTTTTATAATTTGATAATTAATTAAACAATTTTAATAGAGTTAACCACACGCAGTTATCTACCTTCCTTCTAATCTTTTTAAACTATATTTTTCAGGAAACATTACCGACAAAACTGTGAAATTAATTAAAGATTAATTAATTAAAGTCCTTTATTTGTTAACTACATAAGTTTAAAATACCGTTAACTCCTACAGGTAGCATTATTTTTCTAGTCATTTTTAGTTTTTGAATGTTTAAATTTCTTTTTTTATTTTTTTTAGCAAAAATTTATTATGTAATTAAAAAATGTGAAGCATAAAAGCAAAAGTATTTCGCGAATAAGCATGTACAACGTTTAAATTATGAAAAGCGTTTGTTTGCAGTATTATCATCATGCGATAGATTTGTAGGTGCTTTACATTTTACCACGATATTTCAAACAACGATGTTTTTAAACTGCGAAGGTTTTGAACCGCTTTATTTTTTATGACGATGTTTAGAAACACGATGTTTTCTCTTTGCTTTGTTTTTTCCCATGATATTTGTACGACGACCTTTTTGCCTTGCATTGTTTTCTCCGGGGTGTTTTCGTCCAACAAGAATTTGCCTCGATGCTTTCGGCGAACACCCACCGACTTTACACCCAGCCGCTGGTGGACGGGAAGTTAGTATTTAAGGGAAGGTTTTGGAAGGTGAAATCAGATCGCGTTCTGCCTGCCTGAAGGCCATCCTGCTGTGCTTGATTTTCCAGCGTTTAGATTTCTCTGGCGTTGAGCTATTCTGGTTATTAGGCTTATTTACGCCGGCATTCTAATCAGAGCCAGCTTGCGCTATAGCTAACCTGTGAAGCAGTTAGGCTAAATTTAATTTAATATTAAGTTATTGAACTGAGCGAAAAATGTTGGCTTTTGTAAGCACGAGTTTATGCCACCTGTGAACTTTTATTTGTGTTAAAATGGTTCTTTACACCATTCTCCTGACTTTGTAGTACTTAGTGATTATTCATTAAACAGTCTTCTAACATTTAGCTCATTTTATGATAGCTAGACATACGAGACGTTATAAGATTTTTTTTTTATTTTGCCTTGAATTTGGTTAATAGTTCCCTGTCTTGAAGCACTTTCTTAAATAATCATAATTATAATATACTTGAACACTCCTACATTCTGGACTAAAAAAATCTCTTAAAGACATGCTGATAGCTGTGCTATTGCTGAGCTGTTTCCCATCAGTAAATGATCTACATGTTTGAAATTATCGTTATGGCAAGTTATTTGGTGTGTATGGTTAACTAGAAAATGTCTCAGAATGGCAAAGTTTGCTTTTTCTGATTGCTGCTTTTGATACATGTTTTAGTGCTTTCTCACAGAAGATAATTCCAGCTGCGTTCATCAATATAAGTAGCTTAACGCATACATTTGAATGTATTTAATTAATCGCGCTAAGTACTTCCTAGCATAACGTTTTCATCACATTTTAGGAAGAATTACCGTTTGAGCAACACTAAAGAGTCAACATCAGTTGTTTCGGTTGAAAGCTAAGTTTCAGCTTGCATTTTGGGGCCTGATTAGAAATGGGCAAAACAGCTTATAGGATCGAATCAGAGCCTTTCCCTCACTAAAATGAATTGCTTACAAATAATAA
The DNA here is from genome assembly GCA_000611955.2 of Stegodyphus mimosarum. NCBI lineage: Eukaryota > Metazoa > Arthropoda > Arachnida > Araneae > Eresidae > Stegodyphus > Stegodyphus mimosarum. The sequence goes on along the minus strand of KK122568.1, from coordinate 41,889 downwards.
CCTTGATGAAAATATCGAGAAGGTGG
>KK122568.1:0-41851 GCA_000611955.2 Stegodyphus mimosarum | reverse complement strand
GAGGTTAGCGAGGAAGAAACGAAGTTGAAAAGAACTGAACAAGCAGTGGAAATAGTAGGATCGACTCAATCAAACACTAATTCCCTAAATTGATTCCTTTCAACTTTAATTTTGAAATTTCCTTAAACCTCCTTCCTACACAGAATTAACAATAAAATTCTAAAATAAAAAATTTCGAAGATTGGGACGGGATAAAAATAAACTCTTTTTTAACATGGTAGGATAAACACGCTTTTCTTCTATAAATGGGAATCGAATTTCACCAGCACGCTTCCAACAACAGCGATGAACTCTAAAACAGCTCCACTCTTTTTTCGCGAATTCGGCCTTCACTAACTCAATAAAGTGAATAAAAATATCAGATCACCATTCCTGGCATGCTTTAAATTAGAGCTCTGCTTGAATTGTAAAAGACTGTGCTCTATTTTCTGAAACCGAAGTTAATTCGCTGAGTTAAGTGAATCGGCTCTTGAATCAGTTCCGGAGCAAATCGTTCAAATCTAAGCCTGATCAACATTTGCCTGCCAAACACAATGACAAAATCGGCATACTATTATATATAAAAAGCATTTCGTTACACGTTAATATCCAGATCAAAACCAGCATGCTTATATTTCGGATAACAAAATTATGCAGGATATCAAGTGACATATTATTGAGTCCATGCCAAACCTATTTACGAAATTTCTTGATTTTTCCAATGCTTGCAAATGGCCGAAAACGGTAGAATAATACATGTTCAAATTCTTTGTCAAATCGCTTACAGTTTCATTATATTGGTGTTCAGATTTCTTCATTGTCGATGATTGCTACTGAATATCCACTTTCAATGTTCTAAATACTAATGTCTATAACAGTCGCTTTGTTTATTCGTTTATTGTCCAAACTTTAAACAATATCGTTCATACTTTTGACTGATCAAAAACTAAAATAATGATATAATTATCGGAATATAATGTCCAATATAGTAGTGCATTCAGTGCATTTTATTAATAAAGAAATTTCATTTCAAATTTTGATATATCATGCTCAACAACTTAATATGACAATATATTTATCTAAGTAGTATCGAAATTCATTTCGTGAGTTCTGGCATAGTGAAAAAGGCTAAAATTAGATATTTTAAACAGCGTCTAAAAACAGGTAATAGTTGGTGTAAATGATTTTCCAGAATTAATATTCCAAGTGAAAGATATTATTAATAACATTTTTAATCATTGAACTGTTATCTGGCTTCTTGTTGTTTATAAGTTTAATTGTGTATTTTATCTTAATTTTAATTTTTTTTAATCAACAAGTTGTTTAGAAGCATTTACAAATTGTAAACTTGTAATTTCAGTTTTATGTAGTGGTAGGAATACTGTTTTAAAACATGTTTACATTAGTGAGTGATAAAGAAAGAAATAACGTGTATGTGTAACACTGTGCTAGATACATGTGGCGGAAAAGCACAGATGATCAACATTCGAAAACAATTTGCTTCTGAAAAACTGGCAGATATTATACTTGAAATACCGTAAAGCATAAGACAAAAGTAAAAAATTGGTACATCGTCAGCAATCATTTTTTTTTCAGAATGTGTTGAAAATTAATCGTTTTTAACTAATTTGTGTTTCACTGATCATTACTAAAAAGACGAAGTTTTAGAAAGACTTAATAAACACGCACGATTATTCCATAATTTTAAAGACCATATTAAACTTAATTATCGCAATCAGTTATAAGTAGATTTCTACAAATGCAGTAACGAACCGTATAGAAGTTATATATATATAGAGGGTATTCACACATTTTTAGAACGATTTCTGTAAAGAATTAAAAAAATGTAATCGTTTTGGAATAAACATTTCTGGAAGAAATTTGATATATTTGATATAAGAAATATTATCTGCTAGTTTTCAAGCTATTCTTCTTTCAAAATGTCGTTTGTAAACAAGCTGTGTTCTGAAGGATATCTTTTGTTTTTTCCCGAACAAAATTCTAAACAAAAATGTTCCTATTCCATAATTCAAAAGCGTTGTGATGTTGTAAGCCTTATCATTATGATCTAATTTTATGATGTGCACTTTTCGAACTATTTTGATGTTAGTTTTAACTGATTGCGAGATGAGTTTTAAGGCGTGAACTGATACTTTAGTTATTGCTTGCTTTAATTGTTATATATTTTTACTTTAGTTATTATTCCTGGTGTTAGCAGTGACATCGCCGTTTGGTTAAGGTGGTTTGGAAAGGCGAAGAGGAAAAAATGACGAAGAAAAAAGAAAGACCATGAGGAAAAAAACTATTTTAGATATTTTGGGTCTTCTGTTTTTCCCCTCCTTCTGAACTACTAAACCGTGATAACCCCGAAACCAGTTAAGAAATCAAAAAGTATCACACGCACAAAACGAAGATTATGTTAAAAATATGCATTTGTACTTAAAAAAATTTAAATAAATTTCCATTTCGATTTAAACTACTGCAGATATACTCAGTTGATCAATGTTTAAGTTTACAAATAATGGTTCTGAAAGGGAGAGTAATTAAAAACAAACTGAGAGCGATCATTGGCCAGTCAAAAGAGTTTAGTTCTGTCTGTGCTTTCGACGAGTTAACATCAAAACTGCAGTCAAAAAAGTTTAGTTTTCGCTGAGTACTCGATGAGAGTTGACATCAGTATTTACACATAAAAGAAATATTCGAGACAGATAATTGGGGACTGAAAACAAGAGTTTAACTTTGTACAGGGCAAAACAGATACATTGATTGGTCATTTTAATTTAATTGGTCATTTTAATTCTTAATTGGTAATTTTAATTTTTAATGATTTACTCGTCCCCATGGTGTGCTCTCCATCAAAATGGGGGGCGGAACTGAGCGAAGTCGTAATGCCACTTGTATGGTGCTCAAAGCTCTTGCCAACAACAGGCGCAATCTTAAACTTCTTGCCACTATGAATTTCTAGGCTTGTTCTGATGCTATTGTCAGAGAAGTGAGATAAGTCGCAACCGGACTAGATTGGAATTAGTGTCATTTACTAAAGAGGAAAAATTTTGATGAATGTGAAGAGCTTCAAGAAATTTTCAGCTACATCTATATAGTACAGTTCAGTTATAAATATTATTCCCTAATTTGTTATTAAACAATTTGTAAACATACCCAAGGAAATCCAGTTCACTAACTGTAGCTTTATCGATACATTTTACGTAACCAAAATCAAAATTTTGATTATGTTTAAAATTTTGAGTAGTTACCAAAGAATCCTTTATATCTCCTTTTCGGATATGATTACCTTCCTCTTTGACACGACATTTTAAAGCACTTTTAATTTGGTTGATAAGTCTCAAACGCACAGAAAAATATGCTATACATGTCTGAAGAATTAAAGCCAGAGATGGAAACGAAATAAGTAGTTTTTATCTCAAATCTTGTTTTTTTTTCATATAATGTTAAACTTTTGTACCATATAAATTTTGGTAGAACTCTTTTTTATCCTTCATAGATGCACAAAATTACTGCAGCCATTTTGATGACCACTATAAACATGCTTCCAGTTCTGCTACCCCATTCGCTTATTACTGTCCTTTCATGTTTGCATTATTTTTTGAAAAAAAAAGCAAGGAGATGGAGGGACAATATTTAAAATTAAAATTTAGAAATATTTTTTCAGAACTCTCGAAGGGTTCCAAGATCGTTCTCTCGAAGTAACATATGGTGAGAGCACTTGCCTTTTTTTTGTGTTTCGAAACAATACATCAGGCTTAAATAAAGCAGGATCTGTAGCTTTACGATGGATCAAATAATAACTGCAATGCAAATGTCATTTTATTGGAAATCTTGTGAGGTGTACTCTATAAAGGTAAATTTACTTGTCTAGATTTTAAAGCAAGTGCTTTTATCATATTGATATTAAAAATTATACTGGAAAATTTGTAATAACAAATCAAAATTCATATAAGAGAAATCTGGAAAAAATAAGTTTAAAAGAATATATTTAATCTATATCAATTCATTGTTAAAACAAAGAATATTATGATATTAAGACACTGTATTAAAACTTTAATATATGTAAAACAAGACATAATTTTACACATAAAAGAAAGACAATTTTATGTGTTTTAATTTTTTCTCTTATAACGAAATTTATTCTTAATGTTTCATTTATCTTCCATTCCAGTCTGAGAATAAATTAACGCCACTAAAATGTATTGCATTCCTGTTCTTGAAGTAAAAAATTATAGATTAATGTCCGTATTTCATGGGTAGCCAAAATGCCTGGCTGAGTGATTATCATGAATTAAATACGTAACAAAAAAAAGTGCAAATTAGTTACAAACAAAGGATATCCTTTCAAATGCTGCCAATTCTAGTGCATTATTACTGGATGCTGATTTGACTCAAAATTCCTCTCATTTACTTATTCTTGTACAAAGAGACGAAACAGACGTTTACACCTGATGTTAAAGTAAGCAAAATATGTTACTTAAAATAAAACCAAACAACTTTACCCCACAACGGCTATTAATAGTTTAGCCTTAACGCCTTAGACACGTACTTAAAGTTAGGCAAAGCAAGACTCTTATTTTGGCATAGATTTCAAGTGCCTGTATTTTCGTCTAGCTATTTAGAGAGCGATTAGACACAGGACCTCTTTTCTTCAGCAGGGGGGAATTCTTCGACGAAGCAAGGAGAAACTATTTTATAACCGTCGAGAACACTGGTGTAGTTAAGCGAATACGAAAATTGTGCCATCTATTGAAGGAAATAGTAGTGAAACGCGAAGTTTTGAGAATTATAGATAGGTGAAACGGAATAACAAGCAGGCCATTAACGTTATTTTTGACATTTTCTTCCATAGCAAGATGAACAGTTTTTAAAACGTTTAGAGCACGGTCAAATTATTTACTTAACACGTTGAGGAAAATAAATAGAAAGAGATTTCACGGTAAATGGCGGCACTCAAAATGAATTCATTGCAGATTATTAGAATATCAAGAAAAGAAAGAAAACTGTCAGATTCAGATTAGATCTGTGAATAGAAAGGGTTAGGATTAAAATCATCTAAGTTTGAAAGAGTAATAAGAAAAAGCTTTATTTAGAGTGAAAAGTTCTTTTTTCCTTATTTTATTTTTATTTAAAGAAACTTTCTTCAGTATATTTCGAAAATTTATTTGAACCCTTTCTGAAAACTTTCAGGAAAACTTTGGATGGAAATTGGATCAGCGATTTATACATCAATACATAGCATAGTGATACGGAATTCTCCGGAAAGGTCTTACAGAAGGAAAAGGAGATGAGATATAAATATAGAATAGGAAATATGGGAATATGTTTTGCGTTTTTTTTTAGATCAAGGTACAGCGGCACACGACATTCCAGCTCTCAAACTCGCTTATTATTTGGACGGAAAAGAAAGCTATACTTCTATCCCATGAACTGAAAGCTTGAGAGATACGATTATATTATGAAGTAAATAAGAAGAAGCTGTGTTTTCAATATGATTTTTCCATATGTTTGCAAAAAATGAATGAAATATTCGAGAAATAGCGAACACGAATAAGAGAAATTCGTGTTTCAAGATCTGAGAACGCTGAGCTTGTAAGAATATTACTTTTGCAATATAGCAGCAATCTTCAAACGTTATTTCGCAGAACCCCAAAGTTCGGCAAGGCAAACCTCGGAGTTTCAGAAGTCAAAACAAAAATTCGAAAAGAAAATTATAAAGCACTAAAACTAGTCGATTAGTGTTTATTAACTAAACAATATAAAGATAGACATATCTTTGAAATCTATATACTCTGCCCTCCAAAAGTTAAGGAACAGCAGGTTTTTCAAAGCTCACGATTACAAAAATGTCAGTAACATTTAAATTCACAATTTTTATGTATGACAGTAACGAAGTTTAAGAAAATATACGCAGAAACAATAGTTACCACTTTTATTTTATTGAAACGAATGCTTATGTAAGAGTTGGAGAACAAAATGCAAAAATTGTAAGTTTTATTCACGAGTTTTGATCTTTAATTGTTATTAGCAGTTTCGTTAACAATATCCAGGAGAGTCTATCAATGCTCTGAAGAAGTCTTTGTTGAGGTTAGTGGGCGATCGGATAAACGGAAATGGGATGTCACAAGCTGATGCTGACAGATGTCTCAATGTCTCTCGCAGCATAGTCCAGGGACTATGGAATGAGTTTGAATCCGACGATTCGGTGTGTAGAAGACACGTACCAGGCAGACCAAGAGACAGAGACCGGAGACCGTTATTTAGCTATTTCGGCCCAAAGGAGGAGCAACGTTACCGTGCCTGAGCTCATGACAGGTCAGTTAGTGGTGACAGGAACAAGAATCGCAGTTACTACAGTGCACAGACGCCTGCACAATACAGGTCTGTATGTTAGACGTCCAGTTGTTTGTGTACCCTTGCCGCGAGGAGACAGAGCTGCCCGCTTATTTTGGTCAGGAGAATACGTCTTCTGGACCACTCAACAACGGGCTTCTGTCCTCTTTACAGACGAGTCCAGGTTTACATGGGAAAGAGATTCAGGTCGTCAGCTGATTTGGAGGGAACATCGCACCACATACAAACAATCCCACATTGTGAAATTGCACAGCTACAGAGGTGGTGGAATAAAGATTTGAGCTGAGCTCTGTCTTGGTGGTCACACTGACCTGTATGTGTTCTATGAAGGAACTTTGGCCGTTGTGAGATATCGAGACGAAATCCTTGACCAATATATCCGCCCATATGCCGCTGCTATTGGTCCTGGATTTCTTCTGATAGATGACAATGCGCGACCACATCGAGCTCGGGTTGATGAAGAATATTTTGAGGGTCAAGGTATGGAGAGGGTGAAATGACCAGCTCAATCCCTAGACCTAAATCCAATAGAGCATCTTTGGGACTACCTTGGGAGAGAGGTTGCTGCTTTAAATCCTCCTCCAAGATGTTAGATGAGCTTGAGCAAGGATTACACCGTGTATGGTTCTTGCTTCCCATTTCTCTGACCAAGAACTTAATTGACAACATGGAACGTGGCTGCCGCCAATGTACTGCAGCTAGGGGGAAAACATTCCTTATTAGAAACCATTTTTGTAATGTTACCACAACATTTTTCCTCCAAAAACTGTGATATACTGTTCCTCCAAGACTAAATTTCTCTGTCAACAGCATAATGTTTTTTGTAATTCATGTTTGTGTTGAACTTAAGAAGCATTCTGCGTCACATTCATTAAAGAATGTTTAGTGAACATGTTTTCTAAATTTCTTGTTTCTATGTTTCTTCATTCTCAAATTTACACCAGAACATGCTATTCCTTAACCTTTGGAGAACAGTGTATATAACAATATAAAAATATCTTTGAGAACTAATCAGAAGCTTCGTGCGTGGGCTATCGATGTCCGTTACGCGACGTCAGCCATGACGTACATGCGAGAGTAGCTCCGGTTTTTCGATTGTTCACTCGATGTATACAGGGAACAGATCCTTCTCTGCGGAGTTCGTGTATCTGGTGACAAAAACTATCACTGCGAAGTTCAAGTTATTCAAGTTCGCTGCGGAGTATGTGTCTCCAGTGACAAAAACAGAACGCAAAAACAAATTAAATGCAGAATATGAAATGCGACTGCAGCTAGCATAGAGACAATTAGATTTCAACAGTTTGTGTAAAAAATTGCAATCAGACCCAAATCACTAACCAGTATAATGTAAGGGTAGCTTTTATATGGGGCAAGAGTCAATGCTATTAATGAGTAAATTAAATTATTTTTATATTAACATTTTTTAATAAAATTTTAATACTTTGGTTTTATTGTCTTCATATAAAGTATCTATAATGTACTGTAAATAATATTTTTAGATGTATTTTTCTAAAAGAGAATGGGATTCCCCGAAAAAATCTTATAATTCTAACGGTTCTGAGAGTCGATGGCGTTTGAAGATTACTATAATGTAGGTAAAAAATCAAAAATACTGGTGTGGGTTGAGGAAATAACATTTCGTTATGAAGCTGCTTTTAATTTACTACTATAATTTCACTGATTAAGAAATTTTTGAATTGAACTATTCAGAAAATTACTGTTTTAATTTAATTGCTAAAGAAACTAAATATGAAACCGCTTTTAATCTTTCTGCTTTTAATTTAAATGCTTTTAGTTTTTAACATTTATTTCTTAACAATCTTTTATATTTTAATTATATGTACTTACTATTACCACTTTTTTAAATCAATCCATTTTAACTTCCACATTTAAGTGGTCGTTAAAATGAATTTATTTTAAAATGTGGTAACAGTGATTTTCTAGAAATTTCAGAGGAATAAAACAGTCGTGTATTTAAAAGATATCCAAATATGTAGACGAGATCAAGTATTTATAAAATAAAAACATGTGTATTTAAAACAGGAATAAGCTTTTTTAATAAATTTGATGATTGAGCACTAAAATGTTAAACATTTGATAAATGTTTCATTTGATTCATTCTTGTTTCATTTAAAAACTTTTTAAAAACTTTTATTATGCTCAAGAGGAGATCAATAGTTTGCTTAAAACACTCATTCTTAACTAAGAATGGAATACAGTCGACTGTGTGGAAAGAGAAAATGAATCACAACACAGTTTAAATTTCTGAAGGTTTATAAGATATTTTCCCCCTCCTTTCTGCATGTCTTCGAAGTGTAATGGTTAGCAAACTCGGCGCGTATTCCAGATGTCCATGTTCGAGTCCCTGTGAGGCTATTGTTAATTTTTCATGTTTCCTGCTTCAAAATAACCTAATGACTGGTTTATCGCTTCTCTTTCAAATCACTTTGAAATATGAAAATCTTGCATGTCGAACTATCTTTTGACCTTTTTTTCGAAATTATAAGAATACAGTTCAAAAATACAAGATATTAAGGTATTTAGTAAGATAAACAAATTATTAAGTATTTAGTAAGATAATTAAGTATTTAGTAAGATAAAAAGACGGCAGCAATTTGAATAACCCGATACCTTTTGTAAAAATATACGAGAATAAAAATACGTCAATATAGCCATTCGCCAATGCTATAATGAAAGCAATAATCCGAACAAAAAAGGGGATTCAATGAAAATGGTGATAATAATAATAATAATAAGTAATAACCTCATCCTCATTAGATCAAAATTATATAAAATATTATTTATTAACAAAAATAGTGCTAGATATATGTTTTCTACACGCCATGGATAATCTCAGACAATCCGAGATTTGTAATTACGTCAGAACCTGCGTCCGGGTTTGAAAAACGTTTGGTACTTTTAAATTACAGCGATTTCCTTTTCAGTTTATTAGTTCCAGCATATTAGTTTAGAACACCATTCTATTCCCTGATGTCAGAATAACGTTCTTTCTATCTTTGGAAAAGAGTTTGAACACATAGAAAAATAAAATTTTTATTTTAAATTTTTCATGAAAACTGGCTTAATTTAAATTCGATTTTGGCCACTACTAAGGCTAGAAGTGGTGGTCACTTTATTATGGGGGCCCCTAATAGGTGGACCACCTTTTGCCTCCTAGGAAGGGACGGACAGCTGCATTGTTGACAAGAATGTAATTCTTGTCAACAATGCAAGAATGTAATGCAAAATTCTACAAATGTAGAAAAAATATTTGATAAAAGATCCATGATAAAAAAGCGTTTTACCAAAACAAAAACGAGAATAAAACTCTAACACCTTAAAACATTGAAAATGATTGGTCTTTCTGATTGTCTGAATGATTGAATGATGATTCTGAATGATTGGTCTGATTGGAGATGTTCAAGAAGTTTCAGAAATATTTTCAAGCCAGCAGAATTTGCAATGGGTTTATCGTGTAACAGTTCCACTAGAAGGAATGCTTTCACCTTTAAGAATGCATATTGGTCTCCAGAAAGAGGTCGGTTAGTCAACACTAAAGAAAATGTGAACTTAAAAATTAATTCTAAATATTCATGTAGGATACTTTTTAAACATATAAAACATAATTTTGGAAGGAAATATTATCTGATAAAAATATGCAAGAAAAATATATAACTAAGAATTTCAGCCATTCAAGTAACCTTGACAGTAGACATGCTGTAAAACGTTATGCAGTCTGCTTTTCACTTCCCATTTTGTTACCCTCGTTATGTCATTTCTTCTTTATTCTTTCATACCGACTTTTATTTGTCATATAAACTTGCACAACTGACATGTTAAGTTTTTTTAATCACTAAAATTAGTTTTACTTAAAATGTATCCGTCATACTTACCTGAACAAAATTTCGGAAGCAACCGATTAGAAACCGTCTTGGAAATTGCTTAATTTAGTTATGCACACATGCATTATAACATATAGTATTTTATCAACACACAAAAAAAAATGCATTCTGAGTTGAAATAATAAGCCGAATAATGATTAATGTAGAGGTGGTAAGGCAGCAACAATTAGAGTAATATTCATAAATTTCCAGTATTAGTTTAGTTTAATTAGAATCTAATATTAGTTTAGTTAATACTGAGGCTGTTCGCACATTTTTAGACGATTTTCCGTGTATTTACAAAAATATTTTGCTTAAAATGTTTGGGTTTTAACTGCTCGGTTAGATAACACTTATTCTTCACTATCTTCTTTTCCAATGGCGGGTCATCAGCCGACTTCAGTTTTGACCACTACTAAGCCTGGAAGTGGTTGTCACTTTATTATGGAGGCACCTAATAGGTAGGCCGCCTTTGCCTCCTATGAAGAGACGAACAGTTACAACTACGCCTCCTCCGAAATTCGAACCCGAGCCTTTTAGTACCACAGTTGGCTCTTCTAACCACTATACCGTCTAGGCGGCATCTTTACTTTCTACATCGCTATTTAAAAAGCAATACAGTCTTTTCTATTGTCGGTAGAGGTATTTTACCCCATTCTTCTTGATATTCTTCACATGAAATCATTCACATAATACATGCATAATGAAGATTATAATTTCTTTAAATGAAATACAGATCACTAATATATGCCAGCAACAATTCGAAATGTGATACAGTCGTGTGTAGCGCCGTATCAGTAATACAGAAATGATTCAGGCGCAGTGTAGAAATAATTATATTTTCCTAAAGGGTAGGAAAAAAATAAGAAAGAAATTATTCTCTCACTGGGATTCGAATTACAAATCTTCGAATGCTATCTGCACTTGCTACAGCTTACACCATAAAATCACCTACGGTTAATAATTCGTTCTACAATTATTATCATTGTTATTATTTTTTACACTCTTTTTATCACTTTTTTACACTCTTTTATCTTATTATTCACATGATACATGCATAATGAAGAATCTGCATGTATACATGTACGTTGCTCGCATTGTGAAGAAAACGACAGTGTCTAGAGCGATAAAATTTTGAATAACCCCTCGAATATGTGAACCTCAATGTTGACAATGTTGAACCAATATTTTATGTGGCGTTAACTGCGAAGAACGTGATATTTAAAAAATAAAGTTAGCACATAAAAAGTTAATAATAATAATAAAAAAAAACAGTATTGTAAACCATTTTATTAAGAAAACTGAACATTGATACGATGAAACAAGAAAAGAATGAAAAAAATTGAAAAATACATGCGAACCCTTAACACTGCAACGATAATTATAAATATATGCTGCTTTTAAATATTTTGTAATTTTGCTGTTTAATTGCATATGGCGTAAGTGCGAAGAAAGTGGTGTTAAATCCGGATTCGTCTCCCTTCTCCTCCGATCTTCCGATATCCCGTTTGAGAACTTCGGTCAAAATACATGCATGTGAGTGGTTTCCAGGGATTTACAATGTAATGAGCCGGACACGTCGAGCTAGCTCATTTACCGTCAAGTATGTATCAGATATCAGCTCAGTACCCTCATCTATATATTCTTATTTGAATGTAGGTTTCTTTTAAAGAAATAATATTGTGAAAGTTACTAGCTATTTGTCCACGATTACTTTCCTTTTATTATTTTCTTACTGTAACCGAGTTTTTCGGAAATTAAATTACTCGCGTAATTTCCTCCTTTTGTTTTACGAATTATTAAATTAATTAAAAAAGAAAAAATACTCGAGTAAATATGGTTTATTACTTGCAATACAGAGAATGTTAGACACACTGGGATGGTTGAAGTCGTATTTTACTTCAAAAGAAAAATATTGAAAAAGTTTCATTTCAAAGACATTAGATAAAATCCTGTGAATGAAGCTGTAAGGTATATTTTAATTTTATAACAGCTATTTTAATTTAGTTCATCTGTCCTATCTTGCCTAATTTCAATTTGCAATTCCCTATCAGAATGAAGTTTTAGAAACGCGTTGAGTGCAAATAGGGAACAGATAGTGTTAAAGGAAAGCTCAAATGACTTCCAGAGAGTTAGGAATCTCGAGCACCGCGCGTTTGCCTTTGGGCTATGTCTCACGCCCGGCCGTATTATTTTACGCCTTTTGATAATTTGCTGGCTAGTTTAAGATTTCGGGCTAAATACATTTGAACTGTGGTAGCTTCGGCTAAATCTCTTAGTTAGTCATTAGTTAGTTCTTATTTCTTACTTTTAAAAGCCCAAGTGGAGGCGTTGCTGTAAGTCCGAAAAAGGGGCCGACTGTTAATCTTATTTTGAGTGAGTAAAGGGTAATTAACCTACTTGAGTTTACGCTTTCTGTTCTTTAAACTAAGCGATAATTCGCTTAACATTTCACTAGGTTCTTCGACATTTCTTTTAGCAGAATAAAAATGAGGAACCCTAGAAAGCATATTTTTTGGTTTTTCATACAATTAGGATTTTCATACAATATCATTATAGCAAGCTGTGCTCGGGTAAACAAAACAAATATAATCTGACTCTGCACTAAGGTTGTTTTTGAAATATTCTGAATTGTAAAATAAACATAAAGCAAAATTACGGCATACATTCGGGTTATTTATAGCGAAGCAAGTATTTATGTAAGATAGCATGGATATGGAAAAAAACTGTCAAAAGGCATTTTCTCAGGACTTAAGCAAGCTTTGGGAAGTTAGTATAGACAAACTATATCGTTTGAAAAATAATATCGAACAAGCTTAAAAATTTGATTGAATATTTTTAACATTTGATGTGAGTGAAAAGATTTAAAACAGTGTATATATTTTATCAACAGAACAATATATAATGAAGCAGATACAGAACTAATATAAAAATTGCCGTTAGAACATATACTATGTTTACCAGTTGTTAAAAATTTAGAAAGTTTACATCTTTTCATGAAGAAAAAATGAATGAAAAGTGGAGAAACGTTCTGCGAATTAACCTGAAACCACTTTTTAAATCCCGAGTTATATTCATTCCTTAATAATGTTTCAAGTACCCAACGCTATTCAATTTCACAGTTAAAGTGTTTCAATTTCAAATAAGTTTCATCCACTAATGTGATTTCCCTTACCGTAATTTATTTAATCAATGAAATTCCCACTAAATTTTGGCTTAGTTTAACGATCGTCATTTTGTTTCTTCGTGCATGTGTCTCACAGAAGCATTCGGGGGTTTGACAGAAAGATTCCAGGAATACCTCTGCGCTAAGTTTATTAGTGAGGTAAGTCAAGTTATTCATTCTGCATTTTAAAATAAAAACAATATTATCAAAAGTAATGAATGTTTGAACTTACCTTTTTTTATTAGTTACTTATACGAAGTAAAGGAAGTATTGTAATCACGGAAAATTCCGGGTATCATACTTCAACGAAAATATCAATTTTGACCTTTGTCGAATGCAATTTAATGATGTTTTCGCGTGATATGTGTACGTAAAGACAGAATAAAGGACTCTTTTCCCCAAACGAATTAAAAAACTGATTTAAAATGGATTCAGAAGAGATTTTTTCCTGGCATCTGTACGTACCTATGTATGTATCTCGCATAACTCAAAACCTCAGAGCAGTGAAATTTTGTATATAGGACTGCTATAACATGTAGTTGTGCACCTCCCTTTTTGGTTGCAATCGACCTCACCAAAAGCATATATATATATATATATATACACACCCACTCTGCTACTGGGCTCTGTGAGCTGATGTTTTTCATTCTTATATGTTGGTAAATTGCACATTTTTTGCTTTAAAAATAATTGAATTATGTTATTCTTATCTTTCGGTTAAGGTTTTTATGCCTTTGTTAATCTGCATGCGATAGTTGTAGAATTATCAACAATTTAAAAATTGTTTAAGTGCGGCTAAGCCTAATTTTTGTTTACCGTAGCAGCCATATTTGTTTACATTTGAAACTTAGCGAAATAGTGAATTCAGTTTCTGCATCTTCAGTGACTTTTTAACGAGTGGGACCAAAATTAAATTTTCATTTTTGTGCACCGAAAAATCTGCCTTGTTGCCTGCTGGCCGAATTACTTGTTTTTCCGTAAAACTCTAATTTGAATTGTAAAAATCGTTTTTTTTTTATTGTTTTAACTCTATTTAGTGTTTTATTTTTTCTATATTTTTAAATTTTTAATTAAAATATTTTCAGGTTTAACGTATTTTTTCTTTGCCGCGAACTGAGAATTGAACTTGGTTGAATGAGAAATATGTCTCTAATGAAATTCGAGGAAACAAGTTTAAATGAAATGCAGCAAAAAGTGGGTATAATTTAATATTCCGTGCAAGGAAGTCATGTGGTGTACATATCACATTTTTTACGTTTGTTACCGCAATTTTACTGTTTCTGGAAATTTCTGTCCTCTTTCCTCTGCGGGACAAATTATTAAGATCATGCAAGTGGTTTCGCTTTAGATAAATTTCTAGAATTTCATTTCACAGTCAGTTTCGCTCTTGTGATGTAATAAGTGTAAAGAAGAAAAACGCTCAATACAAATTCTGCTTACTTAATTGGAAAATGTTTCAAGATTTCTTGGTCTTACACGCCACTTATATCTGTCACATTTTGAGCAGCAATAACGTTTTCTGCAAGTAAGAAATCATAAAAAATACTGTGTCTCAGAAAATTCCCCCCTCCTCAATACTGCTGCTCTGAAAATTCACTCCTCTCCACACGTTTTACAAAATTGGAAACACTCATGTTTGAATTTGGGAGTTTTAAAAATAAAATACTTTAAGAAACTGAAATGCATTTATAAATATTTCAAAATTCGATAATTTTATTTAAGTTAATATATAACGAACGTCTGAAGCTTAAATTACAAATGGATAGTTCCAACTGCTTAATTAAAAGACTTACATTATTTCATAGGCAGTCAATACACTTTAGAATTTCTAATTATTGAATCTATAAGTATATAACTTTCTATCGTTTTTACTTAGCAAATATCCCTTGTTTGGTAAATAATGGGTAAATTTAACCTTTCTGTATTGAAACAAAAATGCTCTTTTGTTTAATTTCATGTTTTGAATCGTAACAGATTTCCACTAATTTTAAAGGGTAATGATATGCAAAAATGTGGGAGTGACTTATTAACGTAATTACTATATTTCTGCTAAATAGTAATCGTACGTAAACATGCTCCAATGCATTATTAACATACTTAATGTATATCCTCGCGTAGGTTTTCCTTTAAAATATTTTTTTACTAATTTTATCTTCCTAAAATACAGAGAGGTAAATTATGAGAAAAACGCAAGCAAGACCATAACAAATGACAATTTCTCATGGGTAAACTACAGGTTACTATCGAAATATTATTTTTTTAAAAGAAACCTACATTCCAATAAAAGTGCATAGTAATATTAACATCACAATATCTAATAAAATATTTTAATTTCAAAGGACTTTCTTAAAAGTGTTCTTTATACCAATAATAACCTGATAAATGAAATATTTAATATAAAATAATATCATTATGAAATTTTTCTCATTTACTCTGATTCGAAGAATCTCCAAGAAAATTGTACTCGCTAAACAGAAAAATTTTAAACATTGTAAAATACAACATTTAAATATGAAACCATATATTTGTTATTAAGTATAGAATAGGCAGACAGTATTCCTCGCATATGGCTTTGAAAAATTTTAAACACTGAATCAAATTGCGCATTACAAATGCAAGAGGAGGAATAAGAAATATTTTTTATACATGCAAATGCTTCTTGAATTATTAAACAGATATACACACAAAATGTGCGAAAATGTTCATGAATCCTATATTTCAACTTATTTTCAAGATTTAGTACATAGTTTGATAGTCCTCTACTTTTCAGTATGTTGTTTTCGGCGGGTAGTGCTATGATACTAGCAACGAATATGTAAGTTTCGAAAGTTTTTCTTTCATGTCATAAAATCAAGATGTCGTCAAGATATTTTTTTAGACTTCTAATTCTGCTCGATGTGTGACTGTTTTGAGAATATCTAGGATAGATATCATGAAGTTCTAAGACAAAGAATTGTTTAGAGATGAGGAGAAGTAAGTCTTTACATATTCATGAGAACTGAAACACCACTGGCTTGAAAAATCCTTTAGTTACTTTCTCCTCGCTCTTAGTACATTATTTCTTTTCTTTTATACTATCAGCATTACAGCAGGATTTCTCTAGGATGCAATTCTAAATTGTACAAAAACTATATTTCCAAATTTCATAGTTCTCTGTCATGTTACAAAAATACACGGATAAAAGTAAATTTTTGATAATAATGAAAAGCTAGAAACTGATCAAAAACTGCTCAGATTTTTCCAACGTCGTGTTTTTGAAGCAATTCTTGCATAAAACTCTAAATGAAAATTGAGTTTATTTAAAGTGCACAACTTGTTTACACATTCCCTGTTTTATTTTTTTTCTATTGTATTACAAAAACGCAATGACAAAAATAAATATGAAAATAATGAAAAGCTAGAAAATGTTGAAAAACTACTCATATTTTGCATCGACGTGTTTCTGAAGCAATTTTTGCATAAAAATTAAATAAAAATTGAAATTTTTAAAGTACACATCTTGGTTACACATTCTCACCTTTATATTTTATCTAATGTGTTATAAAAATAGATGCATAAAATAAATTTCAAAATAATGAAATCTAGAAAATATAGAAAAACAACTCAAATTCTTCATAGATATATATTTGAAGCAATTTTTGCATAAAAATTAAATGACAATTGAAATTTTTGAAATACACAACTTGGGCACACATTCTAAGCTTTATAGCTCTCTATTGTATTACAAAAATAGATGTATAAAATAAATTTCAAAATAGTGAAAAGCTAGAAAATGTCGAAGACCTCTTCATCGATATGTTTTTGGATCAATTTTTAAACACAAAATAAAAACTGAATTGTTCTGAAGTGCACATGCGGCTATACATTCCCCTCTTAGAATACAAAATGAAGATAGTGATAATATGCACAGATACACTAATATGTTTTGACGCAGCTTTTACATAAAAATTAAATGAAAACTGAATTGATTTAAAGTACACAATTTGGTTATACATTCACTGCTTCAAGTACAAAATGAAGATAGTGATAATATGTACATTCCAGAAAACGTTTTGAGTTTGTGGCTTTGACTCTTAAGGAAATCAAGCTATAAACTCGTTTACAAGGTGGCCCGTAGACAAATTTGAAATCAAGAAAGGAGAGAGACAGGGCATACCTCTTGTTTAAAATTGCACTCGAAAAAGTTATTAGAGGTTCTAAGATCAATACTAAAGGAAATATTTTTTATAACACTACTCAATTACTGACTTATACAGATGATATTCGCATTGTTGTTCGAACGGCTCCTGCTCTTAAAAGGGCATTCATGGCACTGGGAAAAATGAAAAACATTTAACCTATCTGGTGAATGAAAATAAAACTAAATATTGCTTTGTTTAAAATCTGATTAACCACATAGTCATTTAGAAATAAATAGCTGTAGATTTAAAAACGTCTACAGTTTCACTTATCTGGGTTGATTTGATTTTCTTTTTTTTTTCTTTTATTATGACAAATCATCATTCATGGGCAATCTGCCTAAAGGAAGAGATGTCTTCCGCTTTCTACGGGAGCTCATATACTCATTACACACGGGGAAAAACACAAACAGCCATGCAACCAGCCCGTTCACCAGGATTCGAACACCATTCACTTATCTGGGAGGGGAGACGAATTGTAAAAATGAGATAACTTCTGAAATACTTAAAAGAATCTTTGCTGAAAATACATGTTTTCATGGTCTGAAGAGCTATTTAAAATCTAGCTTTCTCAAGTTAAGAACTAAAGTAATTCTTTACAAGAATCTTCTAAGATCTGTCCTCTGTCTTCACTGCAGCGGAGATTTGGGCGTTGATTGTATGCTATGAGGAAGCTTTTAGGATTTTTGAAGGAAGGATTTTGCATCGTATACTTGGTGGGTTCTGTGTGAATGGATCGTAGAGAAAAAAGATCTAACTTAGAACTATATGGTGTCGATAAACAACCTGATGTAGTAAAATTCTTCAAACTACAGAGACTTAAATGGGCTGATCATCTGCTCAGAATGCATGAAGATTTGTGTTGTAAAAAAATCTTTCTGGCAAAGCCCATGGGAACCAGACTTCAGGGTCGACCGCCGGTGAGATGGATGGATTGTGTTGAAAATGGCTTAAGCATTCTAAAGGTCAAGAACTGGAAAAACGTTGCAAAAGCAGAGGTGTCTAGAGGAGACTTCTGGAGAAGGCCACGGCCCATCCTGGGCTACCGGCCCAATGAAGAAGAAGAAGATAATGTGCACAAATTCATCGATGTGCTTTTGAAGCAATTTTTGCCTGAAAATTAATTAAAAATTGAATTGATTTCAAGTGCACAACTTGGTTACATATTCCCTGTTCCAAATACAAAATAAAGATAGTGATGATATGCTTTTTGAAAAAATTTTTATATAAAAATTAAATGAAAAATGAATTGATTTAAAATGTCCAAACTGAAATGTTAAATGAAGAAAGTGATAATATAATAATAACAGATTAATTGATGTGTTTTGAAAGCACATTTGTAGAGACATTAGGATTTTTTTCGAAAAAGAAAAGTGAAGAAATGAGCAACGCCTTCGCCGGGACTCCAACCACAGACCTCTGGAATAGGCGCCGAGCGTGCTGACCACTACCCCACCCCGAAGGAACGCGAAGAAGGCGGGAGAAATGCCTTATACACTTAAAAAACAAATGAAAATTGAATTGATTTGAATTGCACAACTTCGTTATACATTCAGTATTTCAAATACAAAATGATGATAGCGATATTATGTACAAGTATACATTATAGTACAGATTATAATTTTGCTTGAATAATTCAGGCGGAAGTATGCTAAAGACATAATCAAAGAGCTGTAGTTTCTTTTATTCAAAACTAAAGCTGCTGCAAAATAAAAAAAATTCGTTAGCTTAATATTTATGAATTTTCTTCCTTTTTTTAAATTTAAATCTTACCTTTTAATGTTCTTTTTTTAATTTTATTGTTATGATTTTATTTTAATTTTAATACTATTCAGTAATTAGGATATTTTGAAGCAGGAGATGTGAAAAATCAGCAATGCCCTCACCGGGACTCGAACCTGGATCTCTCGACTACCCATCGAGTGAGCTACCCTTACATCATGAAGGCATACCCAAAAGAGGGAGAAAATATTTTACATACTCCCCCTTTTGAAGTGCAACTGGGGATTAGGGGATCCAATCGCCAAATCCCGGAGGTGAAGAATCATCATCCACCACCTTTTTTAGTTCGGGGGCCACTGTAGAGTCATTAGGATTTTTTTTTGAAGTAGGAGGTGTGAAAAATGTACAGTGCTCTCGCCTGGACTCAAAACTCGACCTTTCGAATACGTGTCGAGTGGGCTAACCGTTACACCAAGAAGGCATGCTGGAAGGAGGGGCATTTATATTTGTTAACAGTTTGTATCACCTGGGAGGGTGTGGTGTTTAATGAAACATGGCTATCATGTTGAAATGCGAATCCTGAATAAAAGAATGATTAATAATGATTGCAGGCGAGTATCCATTAAGGAAGAGTGAAAACCATGGATCCGAAGGTTTTCTTAAGACGTTAAGGGTAAAGGAAAAGTTATATGAGAGCTTTGTAGAACAAGAGGTATACAAGAGTTTATAATTATATTCCCCGAAATTTCATAATCAAAAATGGGATGGATCTTGATTAAAATTGAGACGTTAGACACCTTTGCATTTTATCATAATTGAAATAACTGTATTTATTAATCTTTGATTAATTTGCAATGAAATGTCTGTATTTATCTTACTTGCTTTTTTCTCTCTGTATTTTACCAATTTTTCTCTTGAAAATCGATAGGAGACGTTACTTCACCTGTACTTTCTCTGAGAAGAAATTTAGTCTGAGAAAAACATATGCCGATAAATGTATTCATATAACTAAATTCTACATACCACGAAATTTGAAAACCCAATTAAATCGAAAAATTAAAATCAATAAAATTCTTCTTATGCATAATGTAATTTACCATTTGTGCAGACATTTCGCGTTGTCATCATATACTCATTGCCATAAAAATTTGTGCACCAAGAAAGAGTTGTCAGAATGAAACGAAATTTTACATATGTAAGTACTACTTTGATATAAGTAAGTGATTAGAAAATCAAAGAAAAAAAGATAATTTATTGCAGAAAAAAGTACACATGAACGAAAGTTTCAGTACTCTGTTGGACCACCTCTTGCGCGAATGCACGATGCGATACGAGTGGGCATTGAGGCATACAATTTCCCAACGGTGTCTTGAGACATCTCGTTCCACAGTTGCTGTAAACGCGCCTCTAGTTCAGCCGATCTCGTAAGCTGTCCAACTTGCCGTCCCAAATGATCCCAGATATGCTCGATTGGTGACAAATCCGGGGATCGAGCAGTCAAGGTAAGGGTGTTAATGTGGCAGAGGCAGTCTTGTAAGATCCATGCTGTTTGTGGGCGAACATTGTCTTGTTGTAAACAAGCTCCTGGGAGCACTATCATGAGTGGCAACACATGTGGTTGAAGGATGTCATGGACGTACACTGGCCTGTCATTGTACCATGGATCAATATTAGGGGTGACCGTGTATCGTAAGCAATGGCACCTCATACCATCACACCTATTGTGGGAACGGTGTGTCGCTGTAAAGCGAAGGCAGGATTGATGCGCTAACCACGCAGCCTCCACACACGAACACGATTGTCATCACTGGTCAAACTGAATCTAGATTCGTCGCTGAAAACGACCTGATTGCATTCCGTTAGAGTCCAATCCTGTTGTGCGCGACACCACTTCAAACGGAGAAGTCGATGGGTGAGTGTCATTGGCAACACACGTAATGGGCGCCGTAATATCAGATGTCTTTCAACCAGGCGCCTTGCGATGGTTCGGGAAGACAAAGGGACCCGTAATGAATTTGCTGCCTGTGTCTGGATAGCAGCCAATGAGGCAGTTGGCTGTACGCGTGCGTGTCGTGTGATGTGACGATCTTCTCGACGACTGGTCTGTCGAGGGCGTCCTGAACCTTGTCGCCGTGTAAATGACGTCTCTTCTGTCCACTGTGTTCAACACCTTCTCACAGTAAAATCAGAACGGTCTACCTGGCATGCTACTCGCCGAGCTGACCACCCAGCTTCCATTATCCCGATGTTCTTCCCCTCTCGAACTCTGACAGCTGTTGATATTGGCTTCGATGGCAGCGTAACGGCACGTCTACCTGAGCGTTTCCTTAGCAAAAGATTAAGTACATTCAAACAAGCATTGCTTACCAGTTTTATACTCCAAGAAGAACGAAGTTTAACGCCCTCTAGTGGTATTACGCAATTCGCAAACACCCTGCATTTCTAATCATTTGTATATCTACCCAACACGTACCTTCATGCCAAGTTTCATTACAATCCCACAATTATTTCTTGGTGCGCAAATTTTAATGGCAATGAGTGTATATATAACAAAAAAAAATCTTAAATCTTTCAGATTTTACATTGCTCCCAAAGGGATTTTTTAACCTTTTGTGTGCTACCTTTATTTATTAAATATCATGTTCTTCGAACTTAAATCATAAAATTCATTTCTAGAGTAATATCGCAAAATACTTTTTAAATGAGCATAACTTAAGAATTTCCGATACAGTCTCGCGCGCTGCAGATAAAAATGCTTTTTTCTCAACACTTTGTTGCCATAGCTCGCTTTGAAATCATTGACTTGTTGATCAAAATTTCGTTAAAGTTTTACAAAATATGAAATAGATAATAAAACAAATTCCAGATGCCCAATTTCCCGGTGGAGGATTACGATATTCAAAATTTTCTGGCTGTAGGAACCGTTGTTATAACACAATGCGAGAAACATACATACATTTATGCAGATTCTTCATTATTTAATTTCTTTAAATATAATAGAGGAAGATAATATTTGGTGGCAACAATTTGAAAAGTGATGCAACGCATTTAAGTTTTCTAAGCAAAATGACAAAACGACATTAATAGCTTTTCTGGGAAAATTGCCCCTTTGAGCTTTAAAGAAAAAAAAAAAAAAAGTCTGAGCAAAAAAGTGGGCGAGGGGGGGGGCTTGAGGAGGAGTTCGGGAGAAAAAATATGAAAGGATTCACATATTGATTTCGCACCAGAGGGGTTTTTACGATTTTTCTCTTCCTAAAAGTTTGCAGTTTACCAATCTTGTCTTAGACTCACTCTTGCTAATACAATTTTTTTCTTGTTAACTTTACTATTAAACATGTTTTTTGCACTTACGCATCATGAAATTCAATGGTAAATCAAAAAATTTTTAAAAGCAGCATAGTTTTAGGACTCTGTATGGAATATTAAGTGTTGCCATGCAATTTTCTACTTTTTTTGAACTCGTATCAATGTTTACTTTTTTTGTAACAAGATGAACTGCACAACTTCTTTGGCTTTTTCAGCTTTATTATTAAACTCCAATTTCTTTGTATTTACGCCATAAAAATTGAAATGCAAAACTAAAATTTCCGATGCAGTGTTGCCATACATATTTTTTTGGCATTTGCTGCATCATTTTTTAAAAAGTAATACATGGCGAAAACATCTGATAGCAATTTTTTTTTAATTTGAAAAGTAATTTGGGTACAAAAGGGAATCAACACCTTAAAAAAAAAGGGAGGTAAATTGTAAGATATAAAAGCTTGGGGAAGGGTGATGGCCATACGAAGGGAAGAAATATAGAAGTAAATGCGGTATATAAAAAAACATGTTGCTTAATTGAACAATAATTGTCTACAACTCTGAAATTACTATAATTTTAGTTTTAACTTTCTTAATGCTCACTTGAATAATGAAGTACAGAGTATTTTTGCAGATAATTCGAATGAAAATATAATGTGCTCATTTAAACTAAATGTTAAAAAGTATACTTTTTGAGTAATCTTTTTACGTTCAAGGGACAAAATAGTGATCGAGATTTTCATGTTGAAGTGTTATTTTATGGCAAATACATAGCAATCTTAATTTGAGTTAATATAATACTGTAATTAAAAGCAAAGAAATATTAGAATCAGCTTTTACAATGGATTTGTAAATTAGAATAAAAATTTTTACAGTTTTTTTTATGAATAAGTGACCAGGTGTACTAAATCTGCAACGCGAAAACTCGCTTTTCCTCGAAATGTGAAAAAAGGATTGGTATTGAAAATTTGATTTGCCAAGAAGAAAATTAGAAAAACAGCTTTTAAGTGAAGGGGATCGAAATCGTTATGTAACTTGTTACCAAATTTAATTAATATTAATCTAGGTAACAGGTTACACAACAAAATGAGGAAAAAAAAAGGAAATTGTACTAGAGGTAATTTATTTTCAATGTCTGATTTCCTTACAAAAGAAGGTTTATCAGATTTTTCTGTGGTATGTTTGAAAAGCAGCAAGTGTAAAGAGGAATGACAACCATTTTTTTCCGATATTAGTCGCTTAACTTTTCGTGGAAACTCAGTACTTACTTGTAGGCAAAATACAACTCTAATTTCAAAAAATGAAATTATTATGTGTGTTGAAAAATTATTATCTGTGTTACTATGTTTTAGCAAATGTTCTAAATGGTGAACAATTACTTAACACAGTTCAGAAAATATTGTAAATGGTGCTGCCATCTATTGACCATAAGGAATACTAAATGTGTACGTCCTCTCTGTAATGAAAGTAACAGAAAAAAATTATGAGTAGCAGAGAATTTTGACTAGTTCCCTAGGTTTAACAGTAGTTTATTTTCGAAATATTATAGGCCCATATTTGAAAACAGCTATAATTTATTTTTATTTAATTTAATTTTTTTTAAAGATTGCAGCTTTTAGATTATTTCAGATCATAATTCCCAGAACTCAAAAAATTCACTTTCACATTTCCCTGCGATATTATTTTGAGACAGCCACAAGCCTAGAAGTTTTGTTTGTCCACAAATTTCTTCATAATAATTTGTCTGATATAAACTGATTACAAAAAGCTGCATCTTGAGTACGTTTCTATTGGCGAGAATTTTCTCAATTAATTTTGGAATATTTTAGAAGAATTTCTGCGGTATCGCAAATATCAAAATATTTTGTAAACGCTCAGTGAATCTTTGAATTTCATGTAGTTTCTATTTTTCTAATTTTATTACATATAGTTGATTTTTTTTTCATACTTAAATACCTTTATTTGTATCTTTTGTTAAAGTAAAACTACATTAAAATGCAACCCTCTTTTAAAATATAAACAAGAATTTTGCTTTAAACTACCTTGAAGACTTTAAACATCCAGATTACGAGAATATATCTTTTCCAAACTGGTATCTAGTTAACCTTTCCATCCTCTTTGTATGTCCATGAATAATTTGGATGCCGAACATTCTTTTTTCTTAATTCCAAAACATGCTACTTGCTACAGAAATATCTGTATATAATATAATGTATCACGTCCATGATATTTGTAATAGAAATCTTGATCTCATACAATGGTATTTATTTCATGGTTGATTTGTAAAACTTCCGCACCATTTAGAAATCACAAATCTGCATCTTTCGTTGCTCACATTGACATCAATTTCCCCAGTTATACTTTGGCATCTTATATTGCTCTAAATAAAACAGATGTATATTGCATATAATATAAATGCATCAGAATTACTTGCAGAAGGGACTAACATTCGATTTTTGTTTTTAAAAATGAAGCAGGTCTTGAAACAAATGAGTTAAAAATGAAACAGGTCTACCTTGAAACAAGGGTTATTTTGAAATTCCTGGTTTTGGCTTTTTGGTGACTAAATATTAGTTTCAGTTTTAAAATTATGTTCTGTATTCGTTACTTAGTTATTAGATTACAGTTTGTGCTATTTCTTCTTATTTAGTAGAAATAATTTTTATTGTTTAAATATTATAATAAATCCATGACTAACATATTTTTGGCGAAAATGTTAATGCAAATCCCTGGTTGTAAAATTCACCGGATTTCCACCGCGAAGCCTCTGGAATTTCTTCTTTTTTTATTACAGTACATTCTAATAATCTATAGCAAAAAATACAGAAAAAAATTAAATGAATTAAAATGAAGTTTCATAAATTTCTATCATTATTTATAATTTATATCATTAACAATACTGTTAATGGAATTCAGTTCTTCACAATTTTAAAGAAAATGTATCCTTACAAAAAGCTGCATTTTGAGAATTACAAGTTAAAGAATTGCAATAGTAGTAAATAATTAAATTTTAGAAAAATTGCACTGAAAGTTATGTTTTAAAAATACGTATAATCGACCTAAAGGTATTGATCCGGAAGCACATTCAGACTTCTGCATGTATACATTTTTCCGAACAGTGAAATCAAATTACTTCAGTAAAATTTATTCATTAATAAGATTTCAATGTGCTATCAGGAATAACTTTTCTCATCCTAGAAGTTTATTGAGGTGTCACGACGGGTTCCGATAGAAGTTGTGATAGAAAGACTAAATGAATTATACTTCGTTTGATTTACAAAAAGTATATTAAGGTGATTTAAACCTAATACATTTAAAGAAGAATATTCCAAGCAATCTTAGCAGATCTAAAATGCCAATTCGCTTCAAACTGAAAATTTCTAGAAATAACGTAAATTTTTTCAGGTAAAAATTATAACTGAACTTTTAATAGGGAAATTAAGATTAGAAATTAATAATAGAAAAAAATGTTTTGACAATACCTTAAACACTGTACTTACAGTCTCAAAAAACTCTGTTGTTTTTGCTGTGAAGTATCACACCTGTCTGACAGTAACATCAGAAGAAGGCCTCGAAATTCATCGGGGCAAGGAGCGTGAGGTTGCGCTTGTCGCCTAGAGCCTAGAGCACCATACAGGTGACAATACGACTTCGCTGAATTCCGCCCCCAATTTTGATGAAGAGCACCCCGGGCAGACGGGTCCCAGGGTCTCCACTCCTCTTCTCTACCACCAATCTTTCGAGAGGACTGTCGGCTCGCCGAACATTTATAGTGCCCCCATGGCGCACGAACATTATGCATTTACAAACTCCCATGCCTTCTCCGTGATTCGAACATGGACCCTTTCGCACCGCAGTGGGCTTACCTAACACTAACAAACTTGAAATTTTAGAGTTTATGTATATATTACGATTTTTGGCGAACTTAAGAGACTGAGTGAATACAGATTTTAAGTGAGTAAAAATACATTATTTATAGATAACTAATAACCCATTTACTGCAATAAATTCACAATTTCAACTTAAACATGTGTTTATAAATACACTCTTTTGCAAAAAATCGAAGCACCAAGAAGGGCTTTTGCGATCGTGACGAAATTTGGTATGAAAAAACATCTTGATCGAACATGCAAAGATTAAAGTTTCAAGGCAAATGAACAGGAATTGCGAACATAGCGCGCATTTCTAGTGTCCAATTCTCAAAGTATAAAACCACTAACAGAGGCGGAAAATTTATCTTTTTTTGTTGCTGTCTTTGCAAATCCGTAAAGGAGCAACTAAAGATAACATTGCGACGATATCAAAGACCTTACAGACAACTAAACGACTTCAAACGTGATCGCATCGTGAAGCTGGATGGTCTTACCGAGCAACAGGCAGCGTACAGACACTGTTGTACAAAGGTGTTGGCAGCAATGGTTGCTGCAAGCAAATTGCCAACGAAAAACTTGGAAGACCAAGCAGCACACATGCGAGGCAAGATAGGATGATTGTTCGCCAGACCCGAACAGCCCCAACGGTATCATTCTCGACTATTCAACGCATTGCAGCCACGTCTATACCTCCCATGGTACCTTCCGCAATGTCACGGCGCTTGTCTGAGGCGGGGCTACGCTCGCAGAGGCTTTAAGACGTTTGTCTTTGACCCCACGACATCGGCGGAGTCGTTTGGAGTGGTGTCGCTGCCGATCATCATGGCTGTCATCAGATTGGCATAGTATAGTATATCTTTGATAAATCCTGCTTCACTCTAGAAGCAGATGACCACCGTGTTCGTGTCTGGAAAGGACGGTGCCAGCGGTCCCAATAAGCCTTCGTTTTACAGCGGCATACAGCCATAACCCCTGGTGTTATGGTGTGGGACGCTATTTCGTATGACAGCAGGTCATCTTTAGTCATCCTCCGTACATCTGATACCATCCTGCGGCCGGTTGCATTACCCTTCATGGCACGTCTTCCTGGTTTCACCAACATAATGCCTGGTCACGTACCGCTCGAATATCCCTGGACTGTCTCCGTACGGTTGATAATCTTCTTTGGCCAGCAAGGTCACCAGACCTTTCACCAATCTAATATGTCTGGGACTTGCTAGTCTGCAAGATTCGGGCACCACAAAATATCGCAGATCTGGAGCGACAACTGATGAATGCCTGACAGAATGTGTCGCAGGATGGCATTAGGAACCTCTACCACTGCTTGCCTCGATAAATTCAAGCATGCATTGCCGCCAGGGGCGGTTTGACCAACAATTATATTTGTTACACACGCTCATTAAGTGATTGTGAGCCGTGAACAGGTACTATGACCTTGATTTTTTAACCATTTTATTAACTGTGTATGAGCTACACACATATTCAATTTCACCAAAAACAACCACTTCCTTCATGGTGCTTCGATTTTTTTGCAAAAGAGTGTAATTGTAACTTGATAACAAAGAGCAAGTATGCACAATTTTCTCACATACCTAAAAATGCGTTATTTTACATTTCCAGAAAGAATGGACGTATTTCCTCAGCTAATTTGTATTAAAAATTGGATAGTAATGTAGAAATATTTACTTCACTGTTTCATTTTTAATCATTTTTTGATACATTTTTATTTCATGTAGCTACTTTAAATGTATTTTCAATGATACCGTAATAGTTTACATATCATAGCATAATTATGCACGTATTTTCCATATATATTGCACTATATTTGTTGTCATACATTGTTACATATTTTCTATGCATTGCAATATAAGAGAAAAAAAAATTCTCTGAAAATAAAACAAGGTTTTCAAGACATACGTTTAAAAAAATTCTTACATTTTCTTATTAAACCCGTCTTTTACAAAAGACTGCATGACGTAATTTTCTGGAAGCTAAGTTAGTGTAAAAATGGGAAAATGTTTGACACATGAATCCCTGAAATAACACAGATAAAAAAAAGCCTATGATTTTCACCTTTTTAAAATTTAATCTTGAGGCAAGTTTCCTTATAATTAGTTTTATTTTAGATTTTTATATATGATAGGGTTTTACTGTTTCTAGAAGCATGTATCAAAGTCATACAGACTCTAGTAGACTGATAACGAGTTATCGTTTAGTCTGGAATAAATCATAAAGCCTGAAGAAGAATAAAAAAATTTTTAGGCTTAATTGAATACAAATCGAACAGCACATACTGTGTTCTCTAGTAGCACAAAGCTTGCGCTATTTGCGGATGTTTAACGGAAGGCTAAATTTAAATACAGGTAACGTAGTCGGAGATTTCATATAAAATAGACTAATTAAAGTGGCTCAGATTTAACGGCGTATACTTTAAGATATCGACAAGCAGGACTCTAAAGCTGAAGTACAGCTTAGGCAAAGCTGGCGAGCAAGATGCGGATGATGTAGTTTGAGTGGAATTTAAAAGTTGTTGATATTTTTTCATAAATTTTGTTTTTAGGATCTAAGACCATTTGGCAAAATGTTTTACATAAAATTTTTGATAAGTATTAATGCTACGGTTAATTTGAGCGGTGTATTTTCTCTGTACAGTGACGAGTTGAAAATAAGTTTTTTATTTTGCATTTTTGTATTGTTTGAAATCTTAATTTGTTTGAATGCATTGTAATTATTTAAATTTTTTTTCGAGACTGAAATCTTGTCTATGTAATCGTTGGTCTTGGGAGTGGGTGTAAATGTAAATGTGTAGAGATTGCTTTTCCTTTTCCTTTTTAATTATCATCATCATCATAATCATAATTTTATTTTTTTAAAATATTTTTATATCATTTACACTCAAAAACTCAAGTGCAGAGAAGCGTGAATTCAGTACTTCTTAATTGTTCAGGTTTTAACGTTTTAAATTACTACCTCTTAAAGAGTCGGTTTGAAGCACTAAAACGTGGATACTTAATCTGCATATTCGCTGCAAAAATGTTTAAAAAATGCATTAGAAATGTATTTAAATATTTCCTAAAACATTTTTCCTTTGGATATGCATCTTATGTTTTATAAAATTTAATAGCTTCAATTCTTTAATTTTCAATTTAAAATTTCTTTCCAGGATGGTATAAACTTTTTTTTCTAATTTATAATTATATATATACAATATACAGGATGTTTATAAAATCCCGGACCGATTTTGATGTTTAATAACTCATAAAATAATGAAGATATAAACAAACTTATGGCATTTATTGATGGAATAACTTACATCTTTTCCTTTTCAGGTTTGAATATCTTTACTTTTGTAAATATCGTCTGCGCGTGTGATTAATTTCAGATAATTTCATTTTCCAGTCTAAATATCTGTACGTTTCTAAATATCGTCTGCTTATTAATTGCATTTTTCTCTCTTTTGTTTTTGGCAACTAATGCGATGTTATGTTTACTTTTGATGTGTTTGTTCTTGTACTTTTGTATGTGATGTTTTATTGGACCGGATATTAAGGAGAATGCATACAACACAAGAGAAAGCACATATTTTATGGTGGTTCATAGAAACAAAATCCATAATGCAAACACAGAGAAATTGCAGAAGAATTTACCAAAAAGATCCTCCATCCAAAAGCAGCATCTTGCGGAGGAAAAAGAATTTTCTAGAAACTGGAAATATCGCAGATAAGAAATGTTCCGGACGTCCCTGCACAAGTGATTTTGATGTTGAGCGTGTCAGAGAGACATTTTTACACAATCCTAGAAGATCTGTGAGATCAGCGGCAAGAGAATTGGATATGCCAGTTTCGATGATGTATAAGGTTATTAAGAAAAAATCAAGACTTCATGTATACAAAGTTCAAATTGTTCAAGTTTTGGAACCGAACGATAGGCCTAGGAGGATAAGCCTTTGCAACAGATATGCTAAGGGGGATAGAAGATGATGCTGAATTTCTGAAGCGCATGATTTTCTGCGACGAAGCATCCTTTCATCTTTCTGGAACTGTTAATTGCCATAATGGCGCATATGGGGATCTGAAAACTCCCATGAATACCGTGAGGCACAAAAGGATTCCCCAAAGGTTAATGTGCGGTGTGGATTAATGCACGACCGAGTCATTGGGTCTGTTTTTTACAGAAAAGACGGTCGCATTAGTCGCATACTTAGACATGTTGGAAAACTTCGTATTTCCACAACTAAAGAGCTTCAGCCACATTCCTTTTTGCAACAAGATGGTGCACCACCTCATTGGGGTACCATCGCTCGTAGTTCTTTGAATGACCATTTTACAGGAAGATGGACTGGGCGAGGAGGTCCAATTCCTTGGTCACCCAGATCACCCCATATAACGCTGCTGGACTTTTTCCTTTGGGGATTTGTATAGCACAACGTTTACAGGAGGAGAGTGTCGAACATGGATGATCTAAAAGCCAGAATTACAACCGCAATAACCTCTGTGGATGCCGACATGCTTGCGGGTAACTGGCGTGAAATTGAATATCGATTTCACATTCCCCGTGCGACAAATGGGGCACACGTGGAAGTTCATTGACAAGGGTCATGAAACTTTCTGAGTCTATCTAACCATTTATGTTATTAATTTTAATCTATCTTTATTATTTTATGAGTTATTAAACATCAAAATGGGTCCGGGACTTTATAAACACCCTATATAATATATAGAAAGATAGACAGGTAAATAGATATGTAGGCAGATGGATAGATGTATCTGTAAAGTTATGACACGCTAAAATACATTTCGTTCTGAAAATACTTCTGTTAGATTTCCTCAAGTATGGACATACTTTTAATGAGTCAAAACTGTGGATTAAGTAATGTGAATTAAACCGAAATTTCTTATGCATATTGGACAGTTCTGGTGCTTGATATTTAATGTCTTTAAGTTTTTAATTTTTTTATTAAAGTTTTACAGTTACTTATACATTATTGGTAAGACACCATATTTCACAAAAATGTTAAAAACGATTTGACCTTTGAAATCTGTGACACAAAAAGTTTACATTTAGACAATGATATCTTAAACGAGACAATTAAGTGTTTCCTCGTGATTATATGATATAAATTTTCACAGAACATTATTGTAGCCTGAAATATTCATATAATGAAAGAATACGGTGTATAAATTAGTATATACACGTTTTACACTGCGAATCTTAAATTGATACTTTTTATTAAACAACAAATTACGTAGGATAATTTTCAGTTTAAATTTAATTATACAAAGCAAGGTCATGTATAAACATAATTTAATGCTCTAACATGCTTAGATATTAAAATAGCTATGTCAACTAACAGGCTTTAATCTATGAGGCTGAAAAGGAAATGTGCAACCTGGGAGTATATTTATCAAAATTATTATCATTTGTTAAGTGGTAACGTATGTTCGCATCAGAGAGTTTCTGTTGACCCCAATTAATTATTCCAGTCTGGGGGCGTCCTTGCTCTATAAAGCTATCTTCAGAAGCGCAGTGACTCAATTCACTGTTTCTCTTAGCATTTACAAACAGTGGCTGAGAGTATCCTCGAAGTCCAAGGAATTCACAATCATTCAAATGAAGCTTTAATAGTCGGGAAACATTCTGAAACTCGTCATTAATCTATTCCCCTTCACTCGGTTATCCCCTTTTAGACAGTCAGCTCCAGTTTGGAAATTTATGCGTCTGGTTGGAGAGGTGTGAAACCTAGTTTGTAGCTTAAGGGTCTAATTTGGAAGGTACTCCGCCGAAATTCTTCCAAGACAAATACTGAAGTGTCACCAGGGTCATTAATGGTCAACTGACAAATAATGAACGAATGTGTGTTGTGAGTAATGAAATCTTTTTCTAGACAACCCGAGTAGCTTAATTCGTTAATATGGCAGTTTTAATAAAGTCTTTATACTAACGTTGAAAGCTGATATGCCTTTCAATATACTTCTCTTGGTAGATCAGAGTGATAGTCAGAAATTTACATGGCTGTGTCCGACGGTTTAGGTTAGGTATTTTCTTTCGCTTTCTGCTTGCCTTTGTGGTGCAACCGACAACACGTAAGACACGTAATCCGATTCCGGAGTTCGAATACGGCAAAACCATTGCACATTTTTTACGTGTCTTGCTTCAATAAAAAAATCTTATGACTACAAAAGGTATAAAACCTTCTTCTTCAGCTCTAGGAGTGCAAATGGCAGAAGAGAAGCCTATGATCAGGTGATAATAATTAGAACTAGCCCTGCACGTTTTGAATATTAAGGTGAAATTTGTTGCCTTAACACCTCAAATAATCCTTACTCAGTGTGCTATTTTAAGACAGATAATGAATATTTCAACATTTTAAGGAAAGAGAAAAAAGAAAAATTAATCCTCACATATTAAATGAATGGGCTCCGTTGAAGAAAGAGATATTTATTTCATTCATGTAATAACTTCAGATCTTATAGGACAGTGATAACTGTCATAAATTTATAGATCTTCATTGTTTAACTAGTACTTATTTGCTTAAAGGTTTTACTCAAAGAATTAATAAAGGAAGCCTTACGGATTGTTTCAAATTCAAAGAAATTGTATTTGTAATAGCAATTTAACTCTAATAATTGCAACACATAAAATTTATACGAGTAAAAGTATAACAGAAAGTAAAAATGGGAACAGCATCGTAGTTTCTTTTAAGCACAAGGGCCACTCTGAAAATTTTAAGATACAGCTAAAAGTTACGTTAATAGGTTTTTAATTGACCTGGTAGAAGTTAAATCAGTCCAAAACGCATAACAGATGTATAACGAATTATCGCTGTGTTTGAAGTAAATATAGAGACATAGAAAGGCTTAAAATAAGCCTTTTAAACTTAAACATGAATAAATGCACGTTGTTGTGGTAACAACTTCAACCTCAAATGATGGAGATGCAACTAAAGGAACTGTCAAATTCCAATTTAAAACGTCGAATATAGCCAAAGGCCAGACAATTAATTAATTCTAAATTAGCTCAAAACTTCTAAGCGGCGCATCAAATTCAAATGTCCTCAGCGGTTATGAAAACCCTAGTAATTACGAACTTCACAGAGCTGGCAGGAATTAACGCAACGTGCCCAGGAAAAGCATAAATGTGCTCTGCCTAACAATCCAACATCCTCAATTTAAATATTGGGTTGGCAAGAAAGTAATTTCAGTTTTTTAATGTGAAATATAGCTTACTTTTTATAAACAAAAAATGAAATTCAATCTTCTATTATGTTCGATGACATTTTGCTATCTTCCTGAAATCTTCACAGAGCGTTCACAGAACTTCTGATCGTAATCAGATTATCGTAATCAGGTCATCGATCAGATTGATCGTAATCAGGTCATCGTTATTATTTAAGTTTTCACAATTTAAGAAGCTTTGTAAACTTTCAAAACAAATGATAATCCGATGACGAAAGGTCAGGGCTATATAGAGGATGCGACATCACTACCCAACCAAGCTCTAGTAATTTCGTATGCGTTGTCAAACATGTGTGAGGCTTCCCATTGTCGTGGTGGAACACGATTCTTTTGTGATTTGCCAATTCATGCCTTTTCACTTTGAGTGCTTCCTCCTATTTCAAAAGTTTGCAACAAATATCTGAGTTCATCTTTAGGCTGCTTGGAAGCAGCTCAAAATATACAACAGTTTTGTCACCCACCAAACCGGCAGCATGGTCTTTTTTTGTTGCAAATTAGCTTTCGCTATAATTTTTGCGATTTATCATGCTTGGATTTTTTTCCATTAATGTTATTGTAGACTATCCGTTTTTCATCACCAGTTATAATTAGTTTAAAAAAGGATTGACTGCATTACGTTTGATTACTTGTGTTAAGTGAATTTTTTTCAATTCATGTGCAGCCCGAATATTGCGCTCGTAAACGAGTCTAAGACATCTTATGTGATTTTCAATTGTGTGTGTGATACTTTTGCAATCTTTTGCACAGTTGTATGAGGATTCAATTCAATTATGGTGTTAATTTTGTCATTATCAACTTCAGGTCTACCAGAACATTAGTCATCTTGAGATGAAAAATCTCTAGAACAAAATTTCTAAAAGAATTCTGATACATGTATTCTGTTAAGCAATTAACACCATGAACTTCACATACCTCTTTGTGAGCTTCAGTCGCTTCCTTGTCTTTATGAGAACAAAAAAAAAATTAAATATGATGAAAATGTTTATTTTTGTGCCTCAAGTTAATATTGAGCATAAACTAATACTTGTAAACAAAAATACACAGGATTTGCTTCTATATCATTGATTTTCATTATCAACCTAAAAGTGCGAACTGAATGAAATTCAAGAGAAAAAATGATAAGATTCACAGAAGAATAACAAAACGAATATAAGGCTGTTTATATGTACAAACTGAAATTACTTGCTTGCCAATCAAGTACTATCTAAATTATTTACATTCCAGTGAATATTCGGAAAGAAGGTGTTATAGAAAAGGCTGAAATTATAAATAACGGCTCAGTTTCAAATAATAACCTTACAAACTTTCCAGATTTTACATGTGTTCAGAATAATTTCCTCCAGTATCAATGCACTTTTGTAGGTGAATTTTCCATAGATTAAATACTTAAAATTATCCATTTCTTGGAATCGGTGACAAATACGCTTTTACATCTTTTGTCTATCTCAGCTTCAGAATGAAAACGACGGGCACACAAGTTTTGTTTTAGATAACGAAACAGCCAATGATCGCACATGCCAAGATCAGGAAAAGAGGGCGAATGTTCCATCAGTTTGACATGTTTTTGTTCAAGAAATAATTCGACTGTTAATCTTGCTGAATAAGAAGATACATTGTTATGATGAAGCATGAGTCCCATAATATTAATTTATTAAAAAATTTCGGAAATACGCTTGGTGGTATACAGATTAGTTTTAGCCGCTAATTGCTATTTAGCTAATTGCTTTTCGCCGCTCTAAGCTGACGTCTTTGACCAATCCTGTACTTCTGAAGAAAATGGCATATATTATCTTTGTCACTGCTCGTTGTTTTTTCACAACCGTTGTTTAGATGTCGTTTTCAGAGCTCCATACTATTTACTTTCATGATGCTTTGGAACGTCAAAGAAATGGTACGTGTATTTCATCACCAAGGTGTCCACCATCATTAAATAATTTTAGAATTTATTTTTTTTTCAGAAGATCCGGTTTTTGATGTTCTATTAATTTTTGGAGATCCAACGACAAATTAACTTTTTTCATATCCATTTCTTCATCAATAATTTTATGTATAGTTGAGGATCAAGTGTTCGTTCTGTATCATTTGGTAGGTACAGTTGTAAGGTATTCATGCCTTCGTGGTGTAATGGTAGCACACTTGGCGTGTATTCAAGAGGTTCAGATTCGAGTCCCGATGAGGGCATTGCAAAAGTTTTATGTCTCAAACATACGACATCAAAAATCTTGATGGCTTTATAAGTGATGCCTGAACTAAAATGTGGTGAACAATAATTCGTCAGAAGGGGGAGCATATAAAGTATTTTCTCCCTCCTTCCATGATATCTTTGGCAACAGATGACAGATTTGAGCTGTTCTGGAAGACCTTGCGGAATGCCTATAAACAAGCGTTGTCAGCTCGATTCAGTCAGCCGGCTTATAATTCATAAACCAGTGGAAGAAGAAGATCACCGGTGATCACCGGTGGTGCTGAAGCGAGCAGGCAATGTTTAATGAAATTAAACTTGGAGCTACGTACAAATAAACAATGTTATAAATTAGTTCATGTAGTATTGTTACGTTACTTCTTGTTTATTGCCTTTGTTTAGTATTTTTGTAAAAAGTTTTCTAATTTTTTGCTTTTTGTATTTTGGATGATGGACCGATTTTTGAACAGTAATATACGCAATAGTGGAAATGAAAAGAATATGTTTTCAACCAGTGGCAAGAGTTTGAAGAAACTAAAATAACGTAAATAGTACGATGACGGTTATTTAGAGTTTGATTTTACGTCAAAAGAAATGAATGGTGAAGAGAGACCATAGTGTGTATTGTGTATGAAAGTTTTGGCAGCAGAGTGTATGCTTCCAAGTTAACTGAAGCACCATTTAGAAGCTAAACAGGACATCATGTTTAGTAAATTTCTCGATTTTTTTTGCCAAGAAGTTGGAGGAACTGAAACAAATAAAAATGCATTTTAAGACTGCATCAGTACTGAACAACGCTTTGCTAGCGTCTAACAAGGTGGCTTACAGAATCGAGAAATTTAAGAAGCCTCATACCATCACAAAACTTCTTCCGCCGGCTGCTATGGATATGATGAACATCATGATTGGTGAGCCTGCCGGGAAACTGCTTTTAAAAGTACCTTTGTCCAATAGAATATTTAGTCAGAGAACAAAATGGCAGAGGATATGAACGATCAATTAATTGAAACAAATTGAAGGAGGAGGGGAATTTAGTTTGCAGCTTGATGAGGCTGCAGATAATAATAAGGATGCTTATTTGATATGTTATGTACGTTTAAAGATGTGGATAATATTAAAGAAGATCCTTTTTAA
The DNA here is from genome assembly GCA_000611955.2 of Stegodyphus mimosarum. Lineage (NCBI taxonomy): Eukaryota > Metazoa > Arthropoda > Arachnida > Araneae > Eresidae > Stegodyphus > Stegodyphus mimosarum. The sequence continues at coordinate 4,842 of KK122568.1, read as the reverse complement.
ATTTCCAATGTCTAGGAAAATTTAACAAAGAATCAAAATCTTATAAACAGAGATTACAAACAACAGAACTGAGAACAAAAGGACCGATTACCTAAAGAGCGTTCTTCCCTCCCGGTATCTCGACTCTTCTATAAGACCACGAAGAGCCCCACATCAGAGCAGGTGGTCCCTCTCCATTTCTTCTTCAGCATCACAAAGGAGCAAATAGGATCGGTTGAAATGTCTTTGCGGTGCAGGGCGGCAAGACAATCATGTTCTGTAGACAGACGGGTAACCAAAACTTCATTCGTTTGGGACTATCGGGAATAAGAGAAGCACTTTACCTCTTCCAACTTTTTAAGGCTTTGCGAGTCTAAATGTCTCTTGATGTTCCACGTAAATAAATGTTTTAAAAATAGTTTAATTTTCTAATAAGAAATGGCTGTATTAAGATGCTGTAGTAAGTTTGGTCCTCTTTTTGCAAGGAAGTCTGCTTGTTCATTTTACCAGCCACAATGGCTAGGCACCCACTGGAGAACGATTTATTTCCCCTCTATGAGTTCTCAGGAATTCTTGACATTGCAAAATTTCATGTGTTAATGAGTATTTAACAGAGCTAACTGATTGAATTGCTGAGTGAGAATCAGAAAAAAATTACTGTTTTCGCAAACTTTTAATGGATAGCTAATAATTGTTTTAGGATTGTACATATGGCTACGAATTTACCACCAAAGGAGGCATCATTGTATTCTGCAGGTGCGCAAAAACACAGCAGCACCAATTCTAAAACAGCAGTCAAACTGAGAGCCACCAGTAAAAATGTGCAGCCACTAAGGAGGTGGATATTTAGCCGCAATGGTCTCCAATGCGAGACATATCAGAACAGTTGGTGCAACATCTCTCTTTCGATGGATGATTTACACTTTTACACTAGATACAGCCTTACGTCGATATTAATCATTTCTAAAGGGTTTTTGGTTGAGTTGTCATATATTAACTAGAATCTCAGGATCGTTCTTAATGTCCAGGTCGTTTGAGTAAATCTATATTGGTTTTTTAATTTCCTAGGCTTGACTACGTAATCTATCCACTAGGTATCTTCCATCTGCAGCATCTTCTCAAAGAGAAAGGACCCTCATTTTGATAATATCCTGGAAGAGTTTATTTCCTGTCAACAATAACATTTCATCGGTAGATGTGGACTTCACAGCTCCTATATCAAGCGAAGAGCTTGGGTTTGCATTACTTCAAGTTTATTAACTACCGATTGTGGAACTATGATGAGAGTTTCACGACAATGTGTCATTAAAGGCAGGATATAAGTATTAAATGTAATGCTAATAGTGGACAGAGCGCACCCTCAAAACACCCTGCTAAACACTTAAGAATACTAAGTCTATTTGAAACACGTTTGGTAAGCTGCTCGACATGAAGCTTCCAACTTTTATCAAAAGTCTCTCCCAGATAAGTAAAGTTGTCTGTGCTGGTAATCAAACTATCTTGGTACTTTACCTCTAGGCGAAAATTTTCATGGGTTAGAGAAAATGACTGTGCAGCTTTTTTTTTCAAACTAGAACACCTTCTATTTTCTAAAGATATTACTGCAGAAGCAATGACTAAGGACCTGTTTCAGATTCAGATTCTTGATACATTCATATCTCAAAATAATTTGAATTGGCCTAAGTGTATTAGTGTCTGCAATGATGGTGTTTGCTCCGTTTCTGATAGCTATGGATGATTAAAGCATTTATTCGAAACAAGTCGCCAAATGCGTTGTGAGGCCATTGCATTATTCATAGAGATGCGCTGGCGTCAAAGCATCTGAATGCTGCACTGAATCAGGTGTTAGAATGAGTGGTGACCGTAGTAAATTTTATAAAATCTTCTCCATTGAAAGCAAGATTTTTAAAAATATCTGCGAGGATATATGAGCCAAACACTTGTCTTGTAGTGCACGATGGCTCTCTCGTGATATTATTTTATCACATCCTTTGAACTGAAGCAAAAAAAAAACTTTTATTTTTCTTAAAGGAACGTACAAAGATGCAGAAGATTTTGCTGACGCCGATTTCTAAATAAAACTTGCTTATTTATGCGACATTTTTGAAAAGCTGAATTCCCTTAATCTTTCTCTGCAGAGAAAAAACTTTCACCTTTCGAAGTTAAAGGAAAACATATCAGCTTTTATAAAAAAGGTAGAAGAAAATTGAATGAAGATGCAGCCAAGTTTTGTATTTTAATATATTGCAGCAGTTCTTGACGTCAAATGAATTTGATCTTACTCAAGATATAAAAACCACGTTTGAAGAGTACTTATCGCAATTAATTATCTGGCTTGAGAAATAATTTCCAAAATGAAAATTTCGTTATGTTTGCACAGAGTCAAGATCCATTTAACATAAGTGCTTCTTCTGAATTTGCTTCGGAAGAAGACCGTCTTATTGAGCGATCTTGCGACAACAGTTTGAAAGAAAAGTTTGGCAACATGAATTTGACAGAATTTTGAATTTCAATAAAAGATGAGTACCATCTTTTAAGTGATATGGTTCAGCGGATTTTAATATTATTTTCGATTTCGTATTTGTATAAAGCTGGGTTTTCTGCTGATCGCTGTAAGCAAGCATAAAAAGCAAGTATAGAGCAAAATTCAAAGTGGAAAAGGAAATGATGGTAGACATGTCCAGTTTAATTCCACAGGATTTGTGAAAATGTGCAGTGATTTGCAGACTTATCATCTCATTAATTATTAATTTAATGTTAATAAAATAAAAAATTAAATAATTAAAATAAATGAGATTATTTTTAGCTCTCACTTACGCTTAGTCATACTTTTAATTCGAGTGAAGCGCCGTGGAAACTTTTTAATTAAAACAAGGAGCCACAACTCCGAAAAGTTTAGGAACCACTGATTTATCATATGTCCGATATATTTTCTGAGCTATATCTGACAAAGAAGGTCTTGTTATTTTCTTCGCCCACGAGACAATTTCTACCTCTACGAAATTCTATACACCGTCTAAATACAGTGGTATGAGAAGGAGTTTCATTTATATGCGTTAAGTGTAGTGTTATGTATCACTTATTTCAGTTGTGATTTAAGTTGTTTTAAAGGTAATGTTTAACTATTTTGCTTCAGACTTAAAGTTTAATTTGTTTTAATTTTTGTAGTTGAACTTAAGTTCTTTGGTTTGTTTAAAAGTAATTGTAGTCATTTAATTTGTTCTCTTGACAGTTTTGGTTAACGCTGATTTTAAGTTGCTTGTGTAATTAAATTTTTCTTCCTTACTTTTGGTGGTTAATTATTTAAATTCTGTTTAGTTAATTTATTTTTCTTAACTTTGGTTGTTAATGTTAATCTCTTGATAAGTTGATCCTTAAGGTCAATCTTTTCCTTTTAAAGTTTGTTACACAAGTTGGTGTTTAAAGTTAATTTAAGTTTTTATTTTATGCCCCCTTTTCTGCTAAATTTTGGGATCCATATTTTCTGACTATGGTGGTCGTTTTGGTGTTGTGGAGAATATATAAAATTTTCATACTTGATTATTATATTTAACTGAAGTTTTTATTATTTCTTACTATGGTGGTCGTGTTTGGTGTCTGAATAAACCCAAGAAAATTATCTGTGAAATTATTATATTTTCATTTAAGTATCTATCAGTATTGAAGTTAAATTGTTGTAAAATCAATTTTTTTTCACGTATCCCTTCAAAACTTACAAATTCAGTCCGTTGCCCTTCCAAATTATTTATCACTTTGTTTTCGATTTCTTCGCCCGTTAGACGGTCGTCTGTGAAACCTCTGTCATCGTTAGTTACTTTTGCACCCTGCGGAGAGGCTAGTTTTTTACATTACTAACTCTACCGTAGGGTCTGGTTGGCGCGATGTTTTGCTTACTTGCAGGTTATGCCTATGTTGGATTGGGACCCCTTGACGAGGCTAACAGCGATTCGTCGCCAGATCAGGGAGCTCTTTCTACCCTGGACTGCCCCTTCCTGCGTGGTTCTTCCCGAGGGTTGCCGAGCTGTTGGCGGTTTTACTACCATCAAAAATCGCCAATCAAGCGGACTTGGCGTTTCGAGTAAAAAGCCCTGGAGCTGTGGACGACGGAGGCTGACGGGAGATTGACATGCAGCCATATTTTTGAAGGAAGGAGACGGAGCTGAAAGCGTCAGCGTTATCTGAGAAACCTCGATGTCGGACGAAATAGACGTGAGAAGGATGCTGTGGAGGGCGACGATAATGTACATCTGAACTAATATATATATTTTTTTTTCTCCTTTCTAGAAATGAAGGAAAAGATATCTTCAATGTATTACACCCTGTAATCTTCACTGTTGGAACGAAAAATAGTCCTGCTCGGCGATGTTGGCCGAGGAGTGTTATCATCAGAATCTTCAATGTTAAATTCCCTGTTTGAACTGGTATGATAATTTTGATAAATTCTGTTTACACATCACCGCCACCTATGTAACTATTTGTATTTAATTCAAAGTATCTTAAATAAATGCTATATTTAATTTTAACTTTCTTGTAATGTTTTCACTTTTAATTTAGAACACTGGACCAGCCCTTATGTTTCACAACGCATTTTATTTAATTACTCTGTTGGAGTACCTTGTAACTATTTACGATTGCATTGAACACTATTTTTACCATATTTATATTGAGTTATCATGTGTGTCAAAAACTTCACCTATTCATGTAATTTAGAATGATTATCCAAATTTTGATATCTTATGGTATTGAACATAAACACTTAAGAAGTTAAGCTCCAACAAGAAATTGGTGCCGTGACCAGGATAATTTTGTTATATGCAATTTGTATTTTATGTTGTATTTGGTATGCACAAAAAAGGTGCCATG
>KK122567.1:565793-602718 GCA_000611955.2 Stegodyphus mimosarum | reverse complement strand
CAACGAAGTAGAAATAAGAACCAAAAATGTGGATTAAGAAAAAAGTCTCACGATGCAGGTGACCAGATCTACGAACGGAACTACGAGCGTGCCAAGAGAAGAAAGCAGAATGGGCAAGGAAAGCCCAATGTATTCAAAAGAACTGTGGAATCATCGGACAGGTGCCTGAGAAAGAAACGTCTGCAAGAAACGTCGATTGCAGCATGAGAATCAACTTCCGGAATACAGCAGGAACCAGGACAAGCAGGGAACAAGGGCCCAGTCCACCAAACGTCCAGCGGAGGAACCTCCTCTTCAAAGGAAATTTCCGAGGATACAACGACGGAATTTCAAAAGGAAAAGAGATGAGCAACCTCCCAAGGACCAAAAACCAAAATCCAGGAGACTCAACCAAGCTACAACGTACTCGACTTTCAAAGATTCGGCCAAGAAAAGGATGGACGATCACAATAAGATAAGTAGAATTCTTTATTCAAAAGTTTAGTTAATTTTTGAGTGTACTGCAAGTTGCAAGGTGGATTTTACCTCAAGCGAGGTTGAGTTTTGCGCCAAGTGGGCGATAAGTTCTCATATTGAAAGTAAAATGTTTTTGTTTAGAAAATTTGTAATTCTTAAAAACTTAAAATTACTTTATGTTTGTAAATAGATTAATTCTGTAAAAGCAATGAATTGCTGAAAAGAAAATGTTAACTAAATGATTTTGTATGACGCTTTGTCGAAAGACTTGTAAAATGTCTAGAATGAAAATCGGAAAATTGAAAAACACGATTTAGTCTGTGGACTATTATTTCAATGTAATTTGATATTTCAAGAAAGTACCTTGAGAAAGGAATAGGAAGCACTTGCTGTAAGCTTAGAAATTTAACCTCTATTTGCATTTCATGATTGCTATGAAATTGTTAATGTGTTATGAAATGTAACAAATAATATTATGCTAGCAATGCACGTTAAGTGCAATATCAATGTGAATGTTGTGTGCAAACTGGGAATTGTATGCATGAAAAGTTAAAGATTGAGTAATTTTAGAATGCAAGTGTTAATTAGGCTCTCCACCAAATACACTTAAAGTGTTAGACATAAAGCTAGTGAGAACCTTAGGATTAGCTGGTTATTGGGCGTTTTTTCAGGTCTCGTATGTCAAGTTCTAACTAATGTTAGTCGATCGTAGGTGGAAGAGTTGAACACCCCCGAACACAGAAAACCCGCAATGGCGGTTTGCTTTGCATCCAACACCGGTGAGAGAGCATTGGGGGAAGAATTTAATTGTGCTTGAAGGATAATGCGTGTGTGCGAATTTACACAGGTAAAAATAAGGAATTGTGCCGCCTAGAAATATTCTGTTATTATGTTGTACTAAAATTATTTTCCTTCCAGATTTTGCTGGAAGGAGTAAAACTTGTTGGAAGAATAAGACTTGTTAAGAAAAAATGTTGAAGACTGTTGTTCAAGAATATTTCGTCTGTAAAGTTTTCACAAACAGATATTGCCTTGTAAGAGTTGGCCTAAGTTTAGAAGAATGAAATTTTGACTATTTAAAATTGCGAGTTTCAACATGGTCCGTTTGGACCAAAGTAGTTTAACTATCGCAATTCTGGCGGGAAGTATGTAAGGTTTTAGTTAAACTAACCAAGTTTTATTTTAATTTAAATCTGTCTATCTCCTCTCTGTTTCAACTTCCCGTCAGAAGAAGCGCGCGTTTTCAGCTTATGCTAATTTGAAGTACAGCCAAGTACTATTTAAGCCAGAGGTAGAAACCTCTCAGTGTGTGAGAGCTTTTAGTCTCAGATCACGGTCATTCTGTTCGACGTTCGCCTGACCAGCTAGAAGTTAAAATTATAAGCCATAGTGCTTACTACGTGATTACTTATTGAAATAAATTGAAGTGCGCTAGTATTAGTATTTCTTGCTACGCACCATTTAGTTAGAGGCCAAACTCCGCGATTTGCTATGCAAGCAAAGTTTAATTAAATTTCTATTTAGGTTTAGATATTTATTCTTTCTTTCCTTTAGCCATTGCTTTTTCTGAATTCTTCATTTTTCTTAACGAAAATGTGGAGGTAACTGCTTTAATTAGCAAAGGTACTCCGTAAGCCATCGCCTTGGTCCTTGGTTCTTCATGCAGGATGTTGCCCCGCCCCACATTGCACGTGACGTCAAGACGTTCCTGTTGGAATCTTTCACCGAAGACCGAGTGATAAGTCGCGGTTGTAAGATTCAGCGGCTCTCAAGATCAGCAGACTTTGTAAGGTTTTAGTTAAACTAACCAAGTTTTATTTTAATTTAAATCTGTCTATATCCTCTCTGTTTCAACTTTCCGTCAGAAGAAGCGCGCGTTTTCAGCTTATGCTAATTTTGAAGTACAGCCAAGTACTATTTAAGCCAGAGGTAGAAACCTCTTAGTGCGAGAGAGCTTAGTCTCAGACCACGGTCACTCTGCTCAACGTTCGCCTGACCAGCTAGCAGTTAAAATTTATAAGCCATAGTGCTTACTCCGTGATTGCATTGTAATACAATTTGAAGTGCACTAGTATTAGTATATCTTGCTTTGCACCCTTTCAGGTAGAGGCCAACTTCCGCGATTAGCTCTGCGAAGCAAAGTTTAATTTAATTTCCATTTAGGTATCTATTTAAATTTATTTGATTGTTAAGTTCGACCCAAGTGCGGTCTTTTACTTTCTGTATCCCTCCCGAGTTGGGAAGTTTGTAAATAATAGTGATTTAATAAAAGAGGATTTCAAATCCCTTCACGTGCAGTTATTATCCAGCCCAGCAGTTACATCAGAACAAAGCTTACATGTCATCAGCTCACTGTTCCAGTTCAGGACCTGAGAAGAAACACCCTGGTAAATATTTCACAATGTTCTCAAAGAACACACACAGAATACTCAGTCCTGATAACTTGACTTCGGCAGCTTTTTGGTTGTGGGGATACTTAAATTCTCGTGTGTGCCGGGGCTTCTCAACCACATTGGTGGAACTGAAAAATGCCATTCGACTGGCCTTCGCTGTCATCGATGGCGACTTTCTACACTCCGCTGTAATGGGCGCAGTGACGCGCCTGACTTGCCTATTACCTTGTGGTGGTGGTAATGTTGAACATTTGTTACTATAAAATAAATGCATAGTGTCATGTTATTGTGATCTGTTTGATTGCCTGTTTCTGTTTGCGTGATTTGAATAAAACGTCTCAGTGTGATGTGTGAGCGCCGTCTGTCTGTTACTTTTGGAAATTTTTTTTTTTTTTTTTTTTTTTTTGCATGGAAAAAAATCCAGTGTCTTTCTGACCATATGGGCGTAAACAGAAAAATTTTCCGTGGATTCCTTCTTTTATTACTAATTAATTTGTAAACTTTGCACGAATTTATGACGCACCCAGTATATATATATATATATATATATACGATTCCATCAGCCGATCACAACGAAAAAAGGAGGTTCCCATGTTACAGTCGCCCCATATACAAAATTTCAACGTTCTATGGCAACTCGTTCTTCAGTTATGCGAGATACATGCATATATACATACGTTCGTACGTACAGACGTCAAGAAAAAAATCTCTTCTGAATCCATTTTAATTCCATTTTACAATCCGTTTAGGCAAAAACAATCTTTTATTCTGTTGATACCTACAGATATTAAACAAAAAGATCGTTCAAATGGTTTCGAGAATGGTCGAAATAGATATTTTCCTTGAAATATGACACCCGAAATTTTTCGCGATTACAATATTTCCTTTACTTCACACAAGGAAGTAAAAAGCTAGAGGTGAAACAAATTCTGAACTTTCTTTAAACCGAACATAGATGGATGGGGTTGCTTTAACCTTTCTAATCAAATTATCTAATTCAAAGCCTTTAAAATTTTTAAATTTGAAGATGATGGTAATTAAAAATGCATGTTTACAAAAACAGTGAACTGAATGCACGTTCATTTTATTATAATTTTAAAAGGCAAAAAAATATGCGAGTATAAATGTAATAAAATTTTAAAAAAAAATTAAAAACTTATTGTTACGAATTTTGTACATGCTAGATGATTTTAGCGCAAATGTATGTGTAATTGTTGGATTTTTCTGTATAATGTAACATTAAAATCTAAAGAGATGATGCTATGCCGGAAAGTTAATAATACAGGGGCAAGTTTATTTAGCAAGTCTATATTATCAAGTCTGATGATTTTACAGGTGAAAGCAGATTTTTATCTGTGCCAGGTATTTTGATTAAACTCAGTGCACTTACTCACTGGTTATTTTGAGTGCACTTGCTATATTATACACACCGTGTGCTATTTCTGTTGATGCCAAAGATATTTTCACTTAGTATGGTGAAGAGACGCTTGTCAATTTGTTTGTAGGCGTACTAAAAGCTTTTGTATTAAAATATGATCTTTTTCTACATCAATTTCTGTAATGATATTTTTAACTTTAATACCCTATTTTCAGAAACAATTAATAGTTCGAAATCCTGTACTCCACATTAACATTCTTTTCACACAGAAAATCAACAATGAAATTTGAAGTTCATTTTGAGATATGAGTTAAGTGGAAGACTCCTGCCCATGCGAAATTTTGTCGTAAGTCCTGCGTAACAGATATATACTTCTCAAAGGTATTTTCTCCCTCCTTTCTGCATGCCTTTGTGATGTAACGGTAGTACAATCGGCGTGTACTACCATTGAGGTCCAAGTTCGAGTCCCGGCGAGGCCATTGCTCATTTTTCATGTACTTCAAATAAAACTTAATGACTCTAAAAGGTGCGAACTAAAAGGTGGTGAAAGATTGTGCTTCACCGCTAGGATTTGGCAACTGGGTCCCTTAATCCCCAATCGCCCTTAAAAAGGGGGAGTATACTCGTACAAGGTACTTTCTATCTCTTTCTGCATACCTTCGGGGTGTAACGGAGCACACTAGGCGCGTATTCGAGAGGTCCAGGTTCGAATCCCGGCAAGGCCACTGTTCATTTTTAGTTTTTTTTTTTTTTTTTTTTTGGTTGTAAAATACTGTATCTAGGATTACCTTCTTTTCTTACAAATAAGAATTAACTTCATTCTGACTATTCCAGCTTTTATAAGTGCAAACAAAATCAAATGGTTCTTGAAAATTAATCTGAATTCCTTTCATTAATATAAGAGGTAATTATGAGTAAAAATGACTTTGTGATGAAGATCCCATGCGTCCTTAATTATTACATTGACTGTAGTTGTATTTTCCTAAATAGTCATCTCAGTCATTTATTTTCTATTGTAATTTTTCTGAAATAATTTATGAAATTTATGAAAACATCCTCAGTTATGCGGGAAGAAGAGTGTTCTGTAACAGAAAAAAAAATTATATGGTACCCCATAAAGTTACATGGTATCCATAATTCTGCTTCGTTTAATCTTAATTATGCTTCATTTAATTAAAAGCAAAAACGTTCAGGAACTTTGCCTAAAAAATATTGGCTATATAATTTACACCAAAACAAAAGCACACTACAAATTTTCTGCAAAGTTAATTTCTATTCAAAACCAGAAAATTAATTCCCAAAACGAATAGCTCTTGTTTTGTAGCAGCTCCTTAACACTTCTCAGGAGTGTTTGAAGTTATATTGCAGTACTACTTTAGGAGATTGAAAAATGAGAATGACTCCAACAAATTCGTTCTTCACTGTTTCAGGAAATTTTAAAGTAAAAGATACTAGATTTTATTTTTATGGGTTAGCTCTCCCACTCAATGCTGAGATATTTCTCTGAACTTCTGCATTTTATTGAAAGAAATGAAACATTTTTTAACAAACGTTCAGTTAAATTCCTCTTCCGGCGATATTTTTATGCAGACAATCACTATGGCTAATACTTCTGAATACATAAACAAGTATTGCGACCGATACTTATAATAATAATCTCTACGATGACCGTCCTCTAACCCACTTGAGAGACTCGAGAGTATCAAATATGATGTGTAGCGCGACAGTTAAATTATGTAATTTTGTTATTAAAATAAAGCATTTTATATACTATATAAATCAAAGGTTACATTTTTATTTCTTATTATGATTTCAGAATTATTTTTAAAGACCTAATTCTGTGGTTCATTTGTTTGTTTATTTAAATGAATGCGTCAAGAACATTAGGGATACCACTTCAGCGTCATGTAACTGATCAAATAAACTTTATGTGGATTATGAAACAGCTTATTTTAAACGGCTTATTACATGTCTATACCGTTATATTAAACTTTTTCATTTCAGTCAGAGAAACTGGTATTGGCCCTAAAAGTAATTTTTAAACATTTTTCGAGGTTGATAATTCAGTGTATCCCGAATGTCTCTCCCATAAAAGAACTAGAGAGAGAGAGAAAGATAGAAAGGAAGGAAAACACAAAAAAAAATATATATTATTTTAAGGTATTAATTTATTAGGATAAGATTAAAATATTTGCAAATCATAAAGGAATTATTCATGATTATTTTACGATTTATAAAAATTAAATTACGCGGCTAAAAGTTAATGAACATGTTGCTGGTGGTCTACCTCAAAGGCGATTGACACACTTCAGTGGATGATTCTTTTAATAGGTAGTGAGTGTTTTTGGTGTTGCCAAGCAAAATTTACAGAGCAAAGTTTTACCCAAATTTTTGACATGTTTGATTTCATATACCTAATTTTTTGACATCTCTGATAATATATTTGATGCTCTAAATTTTTACCTGCTTTTATTTCACACGTAAGATGTTTCCTCATTTCAAAATACCATTTACATGCATATTTTTACAAAATTAATTGTAAAGTAACTTGTTATTTATTTATTCATTTATATATTTTAGCCAGAATATTTGCTACTTATGTTTGCAATTGATTTGCAATTTTTTTTTAATAAAGCGTCGTGCCACTTTTCTACTTCGGTATATTTCTATATCAGACGCTAAAAAAACTTCGACTAGGACATATCCATTGTACAAACAGAGTCGTAACTAGGGTTTTTAGCCCCCGGGGACAACTGAAGATTTCATGCTGCCCCTCCTGTTTGCCAGGAATGTAAAACATTTAATTCTAAAATTTTGTAACATCAGTTTGGCGCCCCGTGAATGCTGCGCCCGGGGACAGATGTCGAGCCTAACCTCTCTCTAGCTACGCCTTCGTATAATGGGCATTACTGATTGTTGGCATTTTTAAGATGACCATTTCCACCGAAGGCCAAAAAAACTGTCCGGAATCACGAGTGATCTTCTAAGAAAGGGTCCGTTGAACATAAGTGCAATCAACTGTTAAAGGAAAAAAACCTTCTATCTGCTTTTTCCGAAAGTTCCTTCGAGATATGAATGTTTTCCACTGACGCTGCACTTTAATCATCACTTTCGTTTTGTTTAATGGCATCAAATAAACGCAATTCAGTAATCATTTATCTAAAATTCTATAAACCGCATCTCTTTTGTTATACAACAAAAGAGTAAAAAGTAAATGAAAACATATTCAAGATAAATATCATATATAAAATCAGACATTTTATGAGTAATGAATTTTGTGCAATAAAAACAACTGCTCCTTTAAGTCAATTGTTTCCAATGAAATCTAAGAACGAAAATAAAACAGACTTCACATAAAATCTAATACACAACAAATGACCTAAGTAAGTTCCAAATATAATCCTTTTTTTTTTTCGAGAATCCACGCTACAAGAATCGATATTTCATTCTCTAATTTGAAATCTATAACACTGAAATCGACTTGACTTCTTCGTTTGAAAAATGTAGTAGAATAACGGCAATCGACGATTCACACTCGAAAAAATAGTAAGAAAGCATTTTTATTTTTTTTGACACAATGTGAGATTTCGCATAATGAATAAGGCGTAAAACTTCCTTGTAGATATTTTGTATACTAATAATTCACATACTTTGTATTTTGTATACCGCCTTAGAATTGATGACATCTTGGAATCGCCGACATTTATCCCGAAATATTAAAATTTTCCAAACCCTTCATTTCATTAATTAGGAATAATACCATTAAACATCGAATTCGATTATTTTAAAAAGTGAGTTTGTTAGATTATTTTAGCATTTCATTTCAATCATTTTATTTTCTCAGAAGCAAATGCTTTTTTAAATTAAGAATTCGAACCAAGCGATGCATTTTAGAGTGAAAAAACACTAATACATATTTTGTAATGAGATATGTAATGCAACACACCCCTACAGATATTCCTAACTATTGGCGTATGTCCTTTCATTTTGACACAAAAACTTTTAATCGGATAACAGAGTGCATAATCTTACGCGTTTTATTTTCCCATTCTTTTTATCTCTAGTTCTGATAACACCATTACACACAAAGTGCTTAAATTAGCAAGACATTTAAATAGACATATATAAGCGTTCTTAAGCCAGTGTGGAAGTTCATCCGTCCATAACCACATACCAACACAGACCATCGTTCCTCAACCCTTTTACTATAGCAAAATCCTTGATATAATATTCATGTCTCAAGGAACCTTTACATAAAATTTGCCTATGATTAGCCTGTGATGACCTGTGATGAATAGATGATGACTTATATATTCATTTATATATGCATTTTCATATCCAACACTTCTTCCTTCGTTAAACCATTCCGATTTTCTACACCATACCCCGGTAATATGATACCATATTCGAAAATATGTCACTTATACCGTAGTCCGTAGTAATATGAACAGGCAGAGAAACGCTGATAAGTTACAAAAGTGTTTAATATTCAAGCAATCTAGGCATAAGAACAAAATTTCAGAAACATGAAGATGTTAAATTTTAGATCGATTTTAAACTTTAAGGGAACTTGATACCCAAAAATCAATGAAATGACGAAATTTCGAGTTTTCAGCTAAAATATACTTCAATACCTTTATAACACTAAGAAGAAATTTTGAAAGAATCTGATGATAACAAATGACAAAAAATGGCTTTTAAAATTTTCTACAGCTCTTTAAATGCGACATTCAGCTTAGTGTTCATTTTTTTACTGCTCATTTACTTCAGTTATTTATTAACAATAACTGTAGAAAAAGAAAGACGTAATTACCTGTGACTGCAACTATCAACAAGCACTGTTTATATGTATCATTTGATTGGTTTTAAATGCTGAGTTAAATTTGGAAAACACTTTTTCTTTTTTTCCCCCTTTAACTTTTGAAGTTTCAGTTTGTTTCTTTTCTTTTCTTTTCTTTTTTATTCGGCTCGGCAAATATTTCTATGTGTATTATATTTTAATTTTGTTATGCCTCTTCAGACACAAAAATTATCTATGATAGACAGGAACAGAAAGCAGCAGTGTACTGAAAGTGATTCAGCTGTGTGACTGTAACAGTGTTGAAAATCGTCTGCGAACATATACTTAACTCCTTAACTAATTAAAATTATCTTAAATTAATTTTAAAAAGTGATTTATGTACCAAAACAAATAACTAATAGGACAGAAGAAACCACGCATGCTGTTGGACAGTTTTAAATAAAAAGTTTCTACGTACATAAATCATACATAAAAAACAAAAGCACGTGTGTCCAACAGAACCCAGATATCAGTGGTACAGAAAGAGTGATAATAATATGAAGCGCAAGCAATTCTCGTATGGCACACTAGTCCTGCAACACGGTTAGAGAACTGTTTACACCAGCATATCTCGCAAAACCCCGTATAACACAAGATTTTTATAATGGAAATAAAGAACTGGTTGAGAATGTGAATAAGGAGCTTTTCTACTCACAAATACAGAAGTTTTCATATAAGTAAAACATTGTAATCATGGTTTCGCTCAATGAAACGAATATGGTTGCCAGATTAATGTCTAATTTAAAGCTAAAATGTATTTTTAAAAAAAAGGGGGGGAGGAGAAAAGAAAAAAAAGAGGAAATAGAAAAGAAAAAAAGTTAAAAAGAAAAGAAGAAAACAAATAAATTTACACATATTTTTAAAATAGAAATTAATATAAATGTCTCCAGGTGTTGCCACCTATCAAATAGACTTTTACGAAAATCGAAACGAATTTGGGGCAAATTAATCCCTATGATGGTATTGAAAATTTTTTCTTAAAAAGCGTGAAGAGAGAAATAAATTTAGTCGAACGACAAGAGTTCTGTTTTCTAAATACCATTCCTTTACCACTGGAAAAGCAGTGAATTTCAAGACAAAAATTCATGAATTCTTTACTTCATGTAATACGGTATTCAAAGGTTTGTCAGGAAGGAATTCAGTGAGAAAATTCATAAACGAAATTAACATGCACATCAAAGATGCTATAACAGATACCACATAAGCGAAATGACGAAGTTAAAAATATTATTAGCCTACTTTATTTATGCTATCTCTGAGTAATTAAATATATTTAAAAAAAATTAATTTTGATAATTATAAAAGGAAATGTGTTATTATACTAATTTCCAGAATTAATCCTATTCCTGATCTTGTTTTTACTGCGTAATAGAAAAACAAGGCATATCTCAGGATCAACATGATTCGCTGAAAGACTGCTGTCTGTACTTCAAAATCAGATACTTCTGAAAACAAAAAAACTTCTCCTCCCAAAACGAATAGTTGTTTTAAAAAGTTTGGGCCCTAAAATAAAACCACGTATTTATTTACGTAATTTAGACTTTAAAAATAATAATTTAGTTCATCCTTGATAATAGTAAGGAGATAAGTTCGCTGGCCCCTTGCAACATCAAAAATCTAATTGATTTCTTCTTATTCTTTTCCCTTTTTTTTAAACCCATGATTATAAGATATTTTTTCCCTTCTTTCCGTTAAAAAAAACGAATACCTTTTACCGAAGCCTTATCGATAACATATAAATAGTCAACTAGTACATATTTTATTTATGTCTCTTGGCAACATATATTTTGTTCTTTTGACTATTAGCTGATTTTTGCATGAGATACTTATCTTAACGTATTGATCGCCCTATGAATATTTTTTGTCGATTTCGGTATCAGCCAGAGCAAAAATGTTTTCCTAAGCTGAAACTGATAAATATTTATTTGAGGTCATGTTTAAATCAAGAAAACTCGAATTCTCGTTCATTTCTTTCAACAGGAAGTGATATTGCTTAAGTATGATAGTTCGATGACACTATAGACGTATTCGCCTTATGAAAAGCGAGTAGAACGCATCGAAGGTTACAAATATTGAAAATGTTGTAAGTATTTTGGTTTGAAGCATTCGTGTTTTTTATTCATGTGTTTAATTTATTCCTTAATTTTGTATTGATCTATATAATTTTCGTATATTACCAATAGCTGTACTGATAAGGATTAGGCAGAAGAAATGAAGTTTTTATAACAGACATATGTACTTTTTAAATTATGAACTAGTGAAAGAGTCATGCCGAAAATAAAATAATTGAGGCATCTGCTCCAGTGCTGAATGCGAGACGGCACAAAATTAAAATAAAATTAATGTAAACTTTTAAAATATATATATATATATATATATATATATTAGTTCGAAAAATATCTGAATTTATTCTAAGTGTTAAAATTCAGCAGTATTTAAGTGTTTAAATATATTTTAAACACTCTAAGACATACTCAAATATTTCGTAATTTTCGTCGAAACTTCTGTAAACTTTTTTTAAGATTTTCCAGAACCTGTCGTAAAAGAAAACTCCAAAACTGTTTTCTCAAAATAATTTACCATATAAAACTCTACGTGCAAATGCAAGCATATAATTCAAGGGATCAACTGTTTGCAACGAATTCAACAAATCCACTTGAAAACACTTGTTGAATGAACATTTAGTTGAGTCGAGAGCATTCCAGTAACAGCACTTTCTTATATACACCAGAAGAAATGACACCACTTGCACTAGAACAATTTCCGAAGTATTCTAAAATTCTAGCAATAAAATTTTAAAAAACTTCTACTTACCCTGAGCTGGGCACTGCCCCTGCCGTCTCATCTGCCGTCACGTGCCGCAGGGCCGTGAGGATGGGGATCACGTGCATCAACAGGCGGTAGAGATCCATCCCGGTCGTGCAAGCGATGTAGACTGACCCAGGAGCTCAGAGAGGTGGCGCTATACCCACTCACCCAACAGACGACCAACTGGTGACGTCAGATGCTGTAAGTGAAGAACTGTGATTTTATTGTATGTCTTGATGAGAGAGAAGACTTTTTTAACTGTATCTTTTTTTATTTGTTTTTGCTTCGACTCCCGTTACACTCAGAAATTTTCATTCACACGCTTACTTGGACTGCTTTTCCCTTTTGATCTTTATCAGCGCGTTTTAAGTTTGACATAAATTTAAAATATTCTTTTTGAAAACAACGGAATTATCTTGCTGACTCTACTTCTAATGCATTTACGCTTTAGATTTTTGAAGAAATTTCGCGGATTGTACTGAACAGTATCTTAGAATGGACAGCTAAAATAAAAATGCAATTGCAATTCTTCCTGGGTTATTTATTTATGTAGGTTTTTAATATTCATAGATTAGGAAATATTTCTATCATAGTAGCTAAGAATGTCTTTGACACTTTTAAATTTTCTCCACTTTTTAGCCCAAAAGGCGTTAGCCCAGAAGGGCTATTAATTTCGTGTTGGCATTTTTCGTTGGTTTACTATAAATGTCGGTTCCCTTTTCAAATTGTTGCCACCAAATTTTAGAGCCCTGTATTATATTTAAAGAAATTAAATGATGAAGAATCTGCATAAATGTATATATGTTTCTCGCATTGTGATAAAACAATGGTATCTAGAGCCATCGAATTTTGAAATACGTACGTTTCCAACAGAATATGGACATCTGGAAGCCCGAATTTGGAATTTGCTTTATTATCTACTTCATATTTTGTAAAACTTTAGAAAATTTTCGATTAGCAAACTTAAGGATTTCAAAGCGAGTAATGGCGACATTGTACGGAAACAAAAAGAAAATTTTTATCTCCAGCGCGCGACACTGTGTATCAGAAATTCTAAAGATATGCTGATTTTCAAAAAATTTTGCGATATTGCTATTGAACTGAATTTTATGATTTAGATGCGAAGAACATGATATTTAATAAATAAAGGTAACGCAAAATGTTAAAAAAAACGCCCCTTTGGACGTAATATAAAATCTGAAGAAGCTTTCGGATTTTTTTAAAATTCCTTTACATTTATAAAATAATCAACAGGTGTAATGTATATATGTATGTGTGTGCACTAAAACTATTTGCGAAATAATAAGCTTTCTTTCTGATGGCATTAAGAAGAGAAGCATAAGAAACTGGACGTGAAGAGAGTAAAAAAAGTGAACTATAATTGTCAGGAGTGGGGTTCGAACCCGAGCTCTCTTTCGAGAACCAGAGCTTAAATCTGGCGCCTTAGACCTCTATGCAGCTATCCTTTTACGCTATGCATCCTGACGCTATGCAGCTATCCTTTTACGTGGTAAGCCCAGAATACGAAAACTACGAGTGGCGAAATTAGCATATTATTAGGTTTTAAATTTTATTTTTTGTCTTTTATTTTTGCTTATTTCTTTAGCTTTCATAATAAAAAGAAAAAAAAATACTTAATTTAAAACGCCGAATTTTGCGTACTTAAAAAAGCAAATTTTACTAAAGTTACAAAAGTCAAACTTCATAAAAACAACATTCTCTGTTTATAACGTTGGTAACTTCAAGAAATATACTCCCGCTTATAAGGCGCTCGGCGTTCCATTAAATATGATAGTTTTTTTAATGAAAGAAGAGAGATGAAAAAAATCAGATGAAAAAATTATGTTTATAACGACTTTAAAAAAAATCTGCGTTTTTACAGTAAACGTGCTTTTATCTTAGATAATGATTTTGCAGGTTACAGAGCCTGAGATTATTAAGTCTGAGAATAGGAGCAATTAACTGCGCAGTGACTCTCAATCGCAGTCGCTGAATACTGGTAGTTCCGTTCGAGGTTCGAACCCAGGCGAACGGGCTGGCTGTATTGGCGTTTATCATGATATTCCTTGTGTATAAGAGCCAGTTTTCTTTCGAAAGTCTTTCATTAGAGCATCCCTTCCGTTACACAGATAGCCATCGAATGCTTTGCCCTAATTAAACGAACCAAACTAACCGCAAAATTCAAAATTACAATGTTTCGTGAGGTTCAAGAATTTTTCATCAGGATACAAGACATCGAACTGATAATTATACAGGATTATCTATAACTCTATAAATCATATACCTCATTTGTAAGGTGAATACGAACTAATCTTCCCTTAAAACGTCCTCCGCAAACGCCTACCTTCCCTTACGCAGACAGCCCTCGCAAGTTTTGCTCAAATCCAAATGATCCAGTTTTAAATAATTCGATGAAACATTTCAAAAATTCACAGCAAATGCTACTAAAATTGTATTGCACTGCAATGGAGGTAAATTCGTCAACTTCGTAGCCGATGCAACAGTGTTTAAAGATAGTGATGATTACCTATAAGAAGGGTGTAAAAGACCCCTTTATTTAAAACTACTTAAGCTGAACAGAAAGCACACCTGGTGCTTACAAATCAGCCAGCAATTATGGAGAGAAAAGTAGAATTTCAAATTAAAACTAAATCTAAGTATTTATTAGCCAAACTCTATGCAAAGGAATTTAAACATGGAAGTTGGCTCACGGACACCGCCTTGATAGCACTATCGGCAAAAATAAAGCAACGCCGAGGACAAAAATTTGCGTTCGGGCAATTAATTTGCATTCTGGCAGGAAAACAGAGAAAGAGAAGTGACAGTACAGATTCACAGCATAAAATAACTGGTTAATGAATACCCTACAGCCTCTTTCAATGAGATAACTACTCGACTCTTACAGACCATCTTGGAGAATATCTCAATCAAAATTGGTCACGAAAGTGAATAGTAAATACATGGAGAGCGGATAATCCCTTCGTAATAATTGATAATTTTTTGACGGCAAAGAAACTTTCATTTTCCTTCATTATTTGTAATCTTCAGGAACTAGTAATTGCATCGACTATGCTGTATCTATGGTAGATGGTGATGAAAAGGAGTATCCTACGGAGATATGTCGTATCAGGAAAGGTGAGCCCTCTAAGCACTAAGTAAAACATTTTGGCAAGTTTTTATGTGTTCCACTTTAATAAAATTTCATATTACTCGGGTACTTTACTTGCTATGAACTTGTAAAAATATTTCTCATAAATATGAACAACCCTTTAAGTTGATAGAAAAGATACACATATTTGAGTTTTTCATTTGTTGATATGTTCATATGGTTATTCTACTAGCAGAGTAAGTGACTTTGCATTGTTCAACTAACCTGTAATATTTACCATGTAGCCAAAGCTCGAATTTGGGAATCACATGTGGCACCTCTGGTTCGGTTTCGTTTATGCGATTACAACAAAACCTCGAGAGCTATCCGCCTAAAGCGAAGGACATTATACATGAGGAAAACCACTAAAACGCCCATGCAGCTAGCCTGTTCGAAGGATTTGACTCTGTATGAGGGTCAAAACCTTCGGACAGCGACTTTACCACTCAGCCGCTGGTAGGCCGTGCATCCTTTGAAAGTGACAAACAAGCAGATATTTCGGACCATAAAACAAAGAATAAATCGCCACTTAAATTTTTTAGCGGGAGAAATGATTTAAAGTTACCAGTTTTGACCAGGCTTTGCGAACAATGTGAGCAATCATGTCATTGTTTATTCCCGTCTTCATTCAGATCCAGCATCCATTGTTTCTCAAGCTCATCCCAGCTGTTCGACGGTGGATACGTACCCTATCAAATATTTTACTTTTAAACGGAAGCCGCAAAGGGAAAGATACATTACAGAACAGAAAGAATTACTTCGATTAATGAAATGTTTAGCAAATATGTATCCATTCCGCATTTTCAATCCTTCCATTCTTTTGTGTCATGTTTGAACTCCTTTGCATATTTAACATTAAAATCCATTAATCATTTATATATATTTCAGTTAAAATTGTGTAAATAGAAAGTAGCAAATAAAATAAAAATGAAATAAAATGCTATGCGTACCATGTAAATAAATATTTGGACTGTTTGTATTATGCATGCATAAATCAAAATCACAGTACGCATATATACTTTATAAAAGCATTCCCGATTAAAATATTTTTGAAATTTCAGCTGTCATTTAAGCATGATATTTCTCCTCCCTGTAAAACTAATGTTTTGATAGAAGATGTTTGATAGATCTTAAAATGCCTGATTTTAATGGAAATTTTTAATGGAATATTTTGAGCTTTAACCGCTACCTTAATGAATTCATATTTACAAAGGTTGTTGATTTCAAAGGACCTTTTCAATCTTTATTCATTCTTCCGCTTTTTTCTCCGTACTCGTTCTTTGTTTTATTAATTCTAAGACTTCTTCGACAGTAACTTGAGTTTGCTGGCAGATGCGTTCTTCCGACATCAACTTATTTCAAAGTTACTGGGAACTTAATATCCGAAACCACGTCATAAGAGCGGCAATATTAGATTGTAGGTAAACGTAATTTCTTCTTAAACTATATCTTGTTAAACGTTCCTGTGTTACGAACGATTTATCTTCTTCGCAATTAAACTTGAACTCTAAAATTTTAAGAAACGCAAAGATGAGATTAAACAAAACGTTTAGAAACAGTATGACTTGTATGCACTTTAAAACTTAAAATTTATCCATCGCTACTTATGGGATCCCGTGCATCTTCGCACTTTAAACGAATCCTATCTAATTTGCATTCTGATGAAGTCAACAGAATAAATAGTAGTAGTAGGAAAGTATTAACATAAAAGTACAATGTTCTCTAAAATAGGCTTTGTATGATAACATATATTTTAAATTCATTTTCATTTTCACTTTTATTAAAATAATTTTTATTTATTTACTTATTTTAGATTTTTAATGTTAGATATATTGAATCAAATTTGGGCAAGAGAATGTACATTGTTCTTTTCGCCCATGGTCCCTTTTGTATTGCTTAATGAACTTCCCAAATTGAATTTTAGAGACTTTTTGCATGGAATCGTGAATTTGTTTTTCATAAGTCAGCAAAGTTTCTTTTACTGTCTTTCATTTCAAATAGATAATAGCGCTTGCATTTATTCTATTTATTTTCAGTTAGCATGGTATGCGTAATATTCCAGTTTTAAAGAGAGTGTCAATAAAAGAGAAAGGATAAAGGTTTTAAATTTTTACTTCACATTTTAGAAAACTGTTTTTCATGACACTTATTTTAAAAACATTACGTGACAATATTTCTTTATTTAAATCAATCTGTCTTTAAAGCACATATTTTGTCACTCGTTTCAGTCCATAAAATGCAATGATGTCGGTAATTAACATTACAGATCCAATTATATTCTGCATGTATTGTCGAGTAATGTCCATTTCTTACTAACACAGATAAGCTCTGACTTAATGATAGTTAAGTTTAATAGTTTTCCGACTTTATTACTGTGGGAAAGTGACACGCGTTTAACAGGAAAAGTACTTCGAGTTTTCAGTTTAATGCAAGATGTTAGATAATGATATACGAGTAGTATCTGTGTCCAGTTCATAACAAAGGACACAGATGATACACTTCACTCCACTTTCAAGTGGACAATCTATTTATGAGGAAGCTACTTTCAGCGTATTGTCCAATTACTAGAAAAGCATCGATTAGTTGCCAACACCATCAAAAGGCGGGAATGACACATCCGAAATAGTTATTCTGAAAACAATATAGTTAATAACAAAAAGCTTATTCTCACAATAATCATACAAATGTAATTGTGAAGACAAGGAAACCAAAACTATTCTTATAAACAGTCACATCCTAATTATCGAAAGAAAGTATGCACCAGGGGAGAGTGTTCACGTTACAACACTATTTTGCAATGATTTAATTTCGTAGAAGTGGAACTGTAAAAGTTTTATAAAAGTCAAAATGTATTAAATTAAATGTATAATAGCGTAGTTTTATAAGTAACTCCAATAAGGGCTGATCCGATTTTCTTGCTGTAGCACGCAACGAAAGGAAAAAAACAACAACTTGGGCGCTCAAAAACTTAATAACTTCTTGAGCAGTTCAGAGGCGTAGCTAGGGTAATCAGCGCCCGGGGACAAGTGAAGATTTCGCGCCCCCCCCCGTCTGCCAAAATGCAGTGAGGAACGGAAAAAAAAACTTAAAAAATAATAGCATTTTAATTGTTTAAAATAATAATAATTTGCTAATATGAAATGTTTTAAATTTTAAATAGTTTAAATTATTAAATATTTTAATTTTTAAAGCACTTTTAAGCGTATATTTTTGAGGTTTCGCTAAATTCACTAACTTAGAACGTAGTAAAATAATTAAGACAATAATGGTAGAACGAAAATATGATTATTCTAAAATATTTTTGAAATATAAATTTCGAAAACTTAAACATCATATTTGATATTATAATGTAATAACTTGAAAATGTATAATGACAGTTTAATGTGTAATACTTCAAATGTAATTACTAATTTCAAAGAGAAATTTTCCTAGCTTTAGCTGCTGCAAATTTATAGATTAGTTCATCAAAATTTATACTCTGGGCTACCTGCTGTTCCACACTGAGCAAAGCTAAGGCAGACAGTCTTTCTTGTGCCATGGATAATCTCAGGTAGGACAAGATATGTTTTAGTTTACTAAAAGATCTTTCACAGCTGGCGATGGAGGTTCCAATAGTCAGTAAAATCTGAAGACCAACTCTCAGATTGGGAAATACATCTTCTCCGTACTGCACAATAAAGCGAAGCAGGTCCTCTGGGGTCGAAAGCTTAACATCAGCTCTTGTTTTGAATAGCATTCGGCAGTCCATTATTTCAGTATACATTTCCAAGCCATCCAAGTCTGTATCGTAAAAGTTTTCCATGGAAATGCAGCACTGTTTCAAGCTACTTTCGTTGCCTGTAGCCATTAGTCCGTTTACATCTAAAAGAAAGCCAAAATTAGAGTCTACTTTCTTTAAGCTGATGAATCTGTCTACCATTTCTATGTGTATTTTGTCCAGCATACTTTTCATCAATCGCAGCATTTCATTTTCTGCTGTGAGTCCTACATCATCTGCAATTTCTCCGGGCATTTTCTTCTTTTTTCTCTGTCGTCTTTCAGCTTGGATATCACAAGCATTACACAGTTCCTTGGCGTCTTCAAGAGATTTCATGCATATCTCATCTCTGTTTTGTAGGAGATACTCTTGTAAAGCCTGAATATCTCGAGCAGCATTGTGGAAATTCATAGAGGGGTCTTGAAGTCTTTTCTGGACCCTGTCAATCTTGGCAAGTACTGTATTCCAGAATCGAAGAAGAACAAAAAACTCAAAAGTTAAGATTCGATGCAACAATTGAATTGCATCACTTCTTGTATCTGCATTTTCGTCATGATCCTCTGCAATATTTTCAAATAATTCTACTAAAGTTTCGAGTTGATCATGTACCGGTTTAACAGCTTCTACTCTGGCACTCCAACGAGTTTCTGACTCCGACTTCAACGATACACCTAGAGCAGTTTTCAGTCTTTTCCATCGAAGAGTTGATCTTGAAAAATAAACATAGATAGCTTGTATCGTACTAAAAAACGTCACAGAAGCTACCTCATGACTAGCAGCATGAACCCCAACTAAATTAAGTGTATGATTATCACAGTTAACAAATATAGCTTTTGGGTTAATTGCTGTGAGTCTTTGTTGCACTCCTGACTTATAGCCGGACATCACAGGCGCATTGTCGTAACACTGTGATCGACAGTCTTTGAAAGCTAATTTGTCTTTTTCTAGTTGTTGTAATATTATACCTGCTATACTTGCTGCATCTTTTTTATGAGTTTGAATAAATCCTAGGAAACACTCTTTTATTACCACAGTTTTTTCCTGAAAGTCAATATCTACATATCTAATAGTTTCCGACATTTGCTCTTGATTAGCAGCGTCAGGAGTTGAATCAAACAGTATACCATAGTATTTGGCACGTTGAATATTACACACAAGTTTTTCTCTAACTGCAGCTGCTAGAATCTGGATAAATTCATTTTGTATTTCTGGCGAAAGGTATGTAGTTGACCCTGGATTTTGCTGCACATACGAAACGTGGCCCTTCATAATTGGATCAAATTCTGCGATGAGCTTCAGAAGTTCTATTAAATTTCCAGCGTTTCTTTCACTCTCAGTGATACTTTCTCTGTGGCCTCTTAGGGCCATATTTTGTTTGGCTAAATGCAGTATGCAACACAACATCCTCTTAAGTATTTGTCGCCATTTTTCTTTCTCTGTAGCAATTTGATTTTGAAGCTGGGCATCTATTAAACTTTCTTTTTTCATCAGCCCCCTTTCCATTTCTTTCCAGGTTGTGAAAGAATTTCGGTGTCTTTGAGAATTCTCATGTGCAGTAACCTTTTCTGGTTTCTTCCAACTACTTAAACCACTTTCAGTTTCCAAAGAAGAACAGCTACTGACTGCATCTTTTGATGGAAAAAGTAGACACGAAAAACAGAATGCTGCTCTTTTTAAAGGAGAGTACACCAACCAAGATCTATTCACCATACCTCCTTTTCCTTTTCCTAACTGTTTGATAAACCATGCTGAGGTCATGGATCTGTTATTTTTTTGTGCAAAAGGCCCAACATTTTTCTGAAAATAAATCGACCCTTTCTCTACTATTTCTATACGAAGTGCATCTGGTACGATTGCTTTTCTGTTGCCTGGTCAAAATTCAGATATCCGAAGTCACGATGGTAAATCACATCAGCTATCGTTTCAATACCTTTTGGCTTGTCTTGTTGAGTTGGATCAGGTGCATCCTCGTCCGAATTTTCATCAGAATTTGACGAATATTTGCATTCCGTTTTATTCAAGTCTACTTCACTGCTGTCCCTCTCTTCTAAGTTTTCTTTCTAAGTTTTCCCACATCACTAACTCAGTGGTTCTCACATTTCTTAGAATTTTTAGTACAACATAAGAGTTTTAAGCACTTCATTTCCTGTATATAGGATAAATGAAAATGTTTCGTCATATAGATAAGTATAAGACATTATCCCTCTACAGCTCTATAAAATCAGTAAAGTTGAGGTATTATTAGCAAATTTTAGTTCAATCAGTCATTTGTGATCAGCTGCTCTTCAAAGAAAAATGTTTACATAAGAATTAAAATAACTATCCTCTCATTAATATCATACATTAAAGGAATAATTTTGTTAAGACAATAATTTTGTCTAACTGCACAACTAGGAATCAGTAACTCCCTGTGTAATAACATCTCTGAATAGCATATTTAATAAAATTGAGATTATTGCAAAAGAAAAAAAAAGTTTTATGTACAATTCTTAATTAGATAATTAATAATTGAACAAATTACCTTTAATTGAAATTTTCAGCTTAGATAAATAAATTTAAATACACAACTGCACATAGTGCATGAATTTTCAATGACATAAAAAGTTATTTTTCTCATTATAAATTATATAATATCCATAACTTTCAAAAAAGGGGGAAATTGCTTACCTATTCCAAACAAAAGTACACCGAGTAGAATTCAGTTAGAAAATGTAGAATTTCTTAGAACACTATCATAAAACAGTTTTTTTTTTGCTCTTTTTTTTTCCTAATTCCTTTTATTCAGGACATCCCATATTAAATTGTTTATAGGAACTCAATACAAATTAAAACATTATTTTTGTAACACACAACTAAATTTTTATGAAAACTTTCAAAGTAACTTTCGAAGATGTTAGATCATTACTGTTCAGTTTCTCATTCTCGGGTCAAGTTGGCTGCACCCCTCCTGGTTTATCCCTAAGGCTGATTGCGCCTCCTATGGTCATTCTAGCAACTGCGTCCCTTCTATTCGTTCACAAGGACAAAAGCTTTACGACTTAAAAGTATCATATAACCTTCGAAGTATTTTCTCGCCGTTTGCTTAGTGGGGAAGGATGACTTTCATTGACCTTACGTTTAAATAGAAAACCTAGCTTTTCTATTCCATCTTTGCTAATCACACGACAAAAAATGTAATAAAAAGATATCCTTATTACGATGGGGTGGTGGACTAAGTATGCGAATTTTTTAAATTTATTTTTTATTGTATTTAAAAATGAAAATAATTTATTCTAAAATTTCGTAACATCCATTTGGCGCCCCCTAGATGCTGCGCCCGGGGACAGATGTCCCCCCTTGCCCCCCCTAGCTACGCCACTGGAGCAGTTCTAAGGTTGATTAACAGTAAAGAAGTGACAATGACCTATTGTCATTTTCCAGCTACCTTGAACCTTCCTTAATAGAACAGATTAAAACTGATGAGGTTTTTTACTGTAGTACTGCAGCGCCCGGTAGTTAGGTTAGGTTAAATTGCACCAAGGATTCTTTAAGCCTACTAGCCTTTCAGTTTCTTGCATTAACAGTAAATATCCCTAAATTTATATCTCTTACGTCTGCAATGTATTCATTTATAATTTATAACCAGTTATTTTATATTAAAGAGCTTTTCTGTCATTCTCGCTTTCCATTTTCCTGCCAGAATGTTTTTTAGTTCGAGCGTATACAAATAAGGTAGAAAACGTTAGTATTTAAAGGAAGGTTTTAGATGGTATATTCAGAGCGTGATCCGCCTGCTGAAGGCTACGTTACTAGTTGAATCTCTTGATAGCAGGTTATCTGTGGCGTTGAGGTTTTCTTTCCAACAGGATTGTTATGCCGATATTATGTCTAAGCCAAGTTGCGCGCATTTTGTCTGCGTACGTTTAGACTAACTAACAATTTACTTAGTTAAGTTCAATTCTTTCTTTTTACACCAAAGGTGCTGGCTGGTTTTTCAAGCACAAGCTGTACCTTCTGTTAATATATCTGAGTTAATAAAATAGACCTTTAGACCCTTTACCAGTTCTCTGTTGTGAATTTCAAGACATAGAGATAATTGCTAGAGTCTTCCAAACTTCTCACTCAGCTTATGTTACCAAAGAAGGTGAGACTTTTTACGTTCAATGCACCATACAATAAATAAAATGAGATAATCAAAATTTTATTTTAAAATGGGCTTTACGTGAAAGGATTTCATCCGAGTTCAAGCTAATAAAAGTGTTTAGAGCGCATTTAAAGTGGCGCAGTTTCCGACATTTTCATCTTACAAGTTGAGGAACACATGTATCAAGCATTTCTGAAATTGGAAACATATAGTAGCGTAATCTAGTATCACTTTATATGAAAAGTAATAACTGATCTTTCTAGTAAGACTAAACTGGTTTAGTTTAATGCAGTACAATTCACTTCGGCTATGTTCTGCGATCAAATTCCCCTTCTCGGAGGAACATATGATGTAATTTTCAATCTGAGGTTCGGTAATGATCACCTTGAATCTCTTTGAAGTATTACCCTGGTAACAGAAACCCAGAATAATATCACAGTATGGAGGTTTCCTTCCAGAAGATTTAAAAAAAATTCTCTTTTTTATGCTACTCGTGAAAAATCATGACACCAAGCATGCAGTCAGTACGTTTATAGGAAAAGTTCGGGTCGACCTACTAGTTTACAGTGGTTTTACCCACTTGGCCATGAATAGGCTCTTTCTAGCCGGAAACTGAATAAAAAAATTTTTTTAAACAATTATTACCCAAATAAACAGACAAAAAATAAAAAACGGTGATTGAACTGAGAAACTTTAAATTATTTAATTAAAATTACATCTCAATTTAAAAACCGTTAATTTAATTCAGAAGTCAAAACAACAAAAATCAGCGTAATATTCTCAATATTTTCACAGGACTAGTTTCGATGGTTTTTACCGAACCATCATCCTCAGCTGAGAAACACGTAAATGAAGAAGATCGGAAATAATGATTAGATAAGATAAGAAAGCCTGGACAAGAAATAAGCACGTGGCGCCATCTGTTGGTGAAACCAGAGCTAAAACATAATTTCTTTAAAGGCCGAAGGCAAAATTGGATTGGAATTAGGATCGTTAACTAGAACAGAAAGATTTTTTTGAATGTGAAATGCCTCTAGAACATCCAGTTCTCCAATGGATGATGTTTTTTGAATAATTTTGGCAGCAGAAAAATTGAAAATGTGATTTTCGGACCAACAATGTTGAGCAACAGAAGACTTCTGAGTTTCCTTTTTTCTAACATATGCCTCATGTTCTTTGACGCGAAATTTTAAGGCTCTTTTAGTTTGGCCAATGTAAATTAAACCACATTGGCAAGGAATCCTATAAATCCCCCAGGAATTCATATCCGGAACGGGGTCCTTGAGTATGGAACTCGGAATTTTATTGATGGGAGAATAAACGACTCGAAAGTTAAATTTCTGCAAAATATGTGCAACTTTATAGCTAACTGATGGAAAGAAGGGAATGACAACAGAATTTTTATAATCTCCTAAAACAAGAGTGTGCCTTTTAGTGTGTTGAGAAGAGAATTTTTTAACTGCTTGATTAATAATGTTGGGTGAAAAGCCCCGGTCAATAGCTATTGCTTTTAAATAATTTAGTTCTTTATCAAGGGATAGTTTGGAGGAGCAAACTTGAAGAGCACGGAAAACATAGGAATAAAATGAAGCTAACTTTTGTTTAGTCGGATGACATGATTTAAAGTGTGGTGGAAGGCAAACCGATGAAGGTTTACGGTAAACCGTAGTACTGAAGTCGTATGTGTTGCGTGTGACTAGAATGTCGAGAAACGGAAGAGAATTGCAAGTCTCAACTTCAAAAGTGAACTGAATAGTAGGATCAATAGAATTCATTGTTGAAAGAACTTTATTTAAATCATCTTTATTACCTTCAAACAGGGTAAAAGTATCGTCTACGTAGCGGAACCATACAGGGAAGTTTAAAATTTCAAACAATCTTGATTCATAATAATGCATGTAGATATCAGCCAGGATGGGACTGAGGGGGCTTCCCATGGCTAATCCATCAGTTTGCTTGTAATATTTATTTTGGAAAACAAAATGTGTTTGTTTCAAACAGAGTTAAATGAGAGAAATTAGCTCATCAATTTCCATGCAAGAGAAATGAAATTCGCGAAGTCTGGTTTCTAGACATCTTAATGCACCCTCCACTGGAACATTGGTGAATAATGATTTTACATCAAAAGAAACCGTTCAGTTAGATCAGTTAGCTATAAAGTTGCACATATTTTGCAGAAATTTAACTTTCGAGTCGTTTATTCTCCCATCAATAAAATTCCGAGTTCCATACTCAAGGACCCCGTTCCGGATATGAATTCCTGGGGGATTTATAGGATTCCTTGCCAATGTGGTTTAATTTACATTGGCCAAACTAAAAGAGCCTTAAAATTTCGCGTCAAAGAACATGAGGCATATGTTAGAAAAAAGGAAACTCAGAAGTCTTCTGTTGCTCAACATTGTTGGTCCGAAAATCACATTTTCAATTTTTCTGCTGCCAAAATTATTCAAAAAACATCATCCATTGGAGAACTGGATGTTCTAGAGGCATTTCACATTCAAAAAAATCTTTCTGTTCTAGTTAACGATCCTAATTCCAATCCAATTTTGCCTTCGGCCTTTAAAGAAATTATGTTTTAGCTCTGGTTTCACCAACAGATGGCGCCACGTGCTTATTTCTTGTCCAGGCTTTCTTATCTTATCTAATCATTATTTCCGATCTTCTTCATTTACGTGTTTCTCAGCTGAGGATGATGGTTCGGTAAAAACCATCGAAACTAGTCCTGTGAAAATATTGAGAATATTACGCTGATTTTTGTTGTTTTGACTTCTGAATTAGTTTCGTTCGGCGTGTTATTGTGTCTTAACCGTTAATTTACTTAAATTTTTAACTGATTTATAAAGTATTTTATATTAATTAACCAACTTTTATGATTTGAATCTTTACTATAAATTCTCCTTTCCGTTAGCCCTCACCAGCAGGACTCAAATTAGATTTCAAGAAATAGTAAAGAAGATGAAGCCTGAAGAATATTCAAGGCGAGGGTTTAGAATGTTTTATACACACAGCTTTCAGCAGCGACACATATCGCTTAACAATACCTCTCAGTTCTGCCAGTTGATATTCCGGCATCAACCATTTCTCAGCCGAAGTTAAATCGCGCCTTTAAAGTTGAGTCAGCTTAGTTAGGCTAAATATCTGTAGTCTCCGGCTTCAATAGTTTTCATTTGTAAACTTACTTAACTTATGTCATTTTACTACTTGCTGATGGCGAAGCCTTGATTGTACGCATAAGTGTTGCTGTATGTTTAAATTCAAGTTTAATAAAAAGGCTTATTTAAAATCTTTACAGGACTTTGTCTTATTTGTTTAGACCGCACATTAAATCACTTGACAGTTTAATAAAGTCTGAAGGACTTGATATTAAAATTAGGACTTTATAGATCTATATGGAATACAAACAGCATCATTTTCTAAATAGTTTCACGTATAAATCTCAATCAGTTCTCAAGTCTGTCGAACTAGTATTTTTATGATGTGACTGTAAATCATAGTATCATACATTTCGAGTTATGGTTTTTCCCGCCGAGATGCAGGGTATGTTATTGTTCGTTCTGTTTATTTAAAAAGAAATATTGAATAGAATTTACACTAACTTAATATTGCTTGATATGTATGAAATGATTTTGGTTTGGTTTATGTGATTACGGTAAAGCCTCGAGGGATATCGGCCTAAAGGGAAGGTTCGTGGAGGACTTTCTAAGGGAAACTGGCTCGTATACACGTTACGCATGAGGAAAACCACGAAAACGCCCATGCAGCCAGCTCGTTTTCGGGATTCGAGCCTCGGACAGAACTACCAGTATTCAGGAATTTTACAACTTGCCCGCTGGTGGGCTGTATGAAATGATATTTGACTACTTATATCCTTTGATTTAACGATAGGTTTATATTCTGATAAACCCATATTAAAAATATCGCTTTTACTAATCTAACGAGCATTCCACTTAAATTTAACTAACATGCGCTTAAAACACGCAGAACACTTTACGCCATGGTTGATACTTTGTACGTATATGTATATGACTCAAAGTTCTCACTAGGTGAGAAATAAAGACGTAAAGGAAAGGAAGTTAAAAAGTAAAAATAACTGTATTTTGTAGGAAATTAAAATAAACCCCTACATAGAAAATGAGGCTTTAGGTCTTGATCGGGTATAATTCATAAAGAATTAAAAAATCTGCCAAGTTTTATTTTTTTTTACTCGAAATTTAAATTTATACTAGAAGAAATGACTATTTTGTGTTATAAACTTTTTTTTAACTAAAAGAAATTTTCCTCTAAATAAAATATTGTCTGTTTACTGATGCTGCTTCACCGACAATTGGGCGCTTCAATGGTTTTACTGCGCATTTGAAAGCAGAGGTAGTAAATTTATTGGCTATATACTCACTAGCAATATCTAGTAACAAAACTTCTAAGCGAATGTTTACGTAGTCCACTTCATCTAGCCATCAGAGCGAATAAATATCAGAGATCATTCTTTCAATGTCAGATTTTTTGGAGAACTGTGTATTGAAAACCGTGAATATTTCTAGCGTCCGCTTTTTCATACAAAATTCGCCGGCTATCTTAAGATATCGTCTGAGCCGTTTTCCTAAATTTTTCACAACAGTGTACAGAAAACGTAAATTCCGTTGAGCAGGCTTGGTAAATCGAAAAATAAATATAGCTTATATGATAAATTTGTTTAATAAATTTAATGAATTGTAACTTCAGATTCAAACTGATGCCCTGAATAAAATAAAAACCAAAACTAAAATTTATGTTTTTGTGTCATAGCTTCAGATGCAAAGACGCCTGGAAGGGGAAGAATATAACCACTTTCCTAACTTGTGAACTGCAGAAAAAAAAATCATGAAAATATGCTTGAATATTTTCACCATTCAGAAGAGTCCTGTGATTGGAATTCAAGGTATTTCAAAGATGGACGCAACAGTTTGATTTTTGAACTCCCCCCTTTTTTTCACAATTTTATCTTTTGCAAAAATTTGGTTGGAAGGCAAAAGTATACAATCCACATACTATTCTAATTCGTAATTTTTACACTTTGTTCCCATTTAGAAAAATTAAAATATACAGTTGCACAGAAAGTTATGTGTTGAGTTAAAAGTGTTCCAAAATATAGGATCTTTATGTGCCTGTAAGGAGTTAGTAATCTAAAACAAGATATTAGTAGTCTGAATAAAAAATATTTAAAATTTAGTCAAATTTCAGTCTTAAATTGACCCTGAATTTTTTTTAAGAAAATATTATGCATTTCAAAGAAAATTATCACAAGATTACTTTAAAAATATTTTCTAAATACTGTTCTTTATCGTATGATTTATAAATAATATGCATAAAGTTCTAGAGGAAAATGAGTTATGAGCAAGTAAATTTAGTATTCTTCATTGCCGCATAATAATTTTCTTCTTAAAAACGATTTCCTTGCCAGTCTTCCTCAAAATGCCTGGAACTTCCCTTTAAAATTAGCCTCAAGTTAAGATTGAATTTTGAATAGTTTTAAATTTGCGTGCTTGCTTAGGGTTTTTTTATTCAAGCAGGAGACGTGAAAAATGAGCAGTGCCCACGCCAAGAGTCGAATCCCGGACCTCTCGGATACGCGCCGAGTGTGCTGCCCATTACACCACAAAGGCATGCTAAGAAGACGGGAGAAATGCCTTATATATCCCCCCTTTTAAAGGTGACTGGGATTAGGAGACCCAATCGCGAAATCCTGATGGTACAGAATCACCGCCCACCATCGTTTTTAGTTCGGGCGCTCCTGTAGTGTCATTAGGATCTTTTTTTTTAAAGCAGGAGGCAGGAAAACTGTGCAATGCCCTCTCCGGGATTCGAACCACGGACCTCCCCAATACGCCTCGAGTGTGCTGGCCATTGCAGCACGAAGGCATGTTAAGAAGGCGGCAGAAATTCTCCCTTTTAAAGGGCGACTGGGGATTAGGGTACCGAATTGTTATGTATTACTTATTTCAGTTGTGATTTAAATTGTTTTAAAGGTAATGATTTAACTTATTTTGCTTCAGACTTAAAGATTAATTTGTTTTTAATTTTCTTGTAGTTGAACTTAAGTTTCTTTGGCTTGTTGAAAAGTAATTGTAGTCATTTAATTTGTTTTCTTGACAGTTTTGGTTAACGCTGATTTTATGTTGCTTGAGTAATTAATTTTTCTTCTTTACTTTTGGTTGGTTAACTATTTAAATTTCTGTTTAGTTAATTTTTTTTTCTTTAACCTTGGTTGTTAATGTTAATCTCTTGATAAGTTGACCCTTAAGGTCAATCTTTTTAAAGTTTGTTTACACAAGTTGGTGTTTAAAGTTTAATTAAATTTTAATGTTTATTGTGCCCCCTTTTCTGCTAAATTTGGGATCCATATTTTCTGACTATGGTGGTCGTTTTGGTGTTGTGGAGAATATAAAAAATTTTCATACTTGATTATTGTATTTTAACTGAAGTAATTTTTATTTCCTTACTATGGTGGTCGTGTTTGGTGTTGGAATAAACCCAAGAAAATTATCTTTGTAATTATTATATTTTTATTTAAGTACTTATCAGTATTGAAGTTAATTTGTGTGTAAGATCAATAATTAATACCTATCCCTTCAAAACTTTTCCGTTGCCTTTCCAAATAATTTACGACTTTGTTTTCGATTTCTTCGCCCGCTAGACGGTAGTCTGTGAAACATCTGTCAACATTAGTAACGTTTGCACCCTGCGGTAGAGGCTAGTTTCTACACTACTAACCCTGCAGCAAACTCAGGGGGGACGGGGTGTTTTGCTTACTCGCAGGCTTTTCCTATGCTGGAGTGGGACCCCTCGTCGAGGCTAGAGGTGATTGACCTTGGTGTATCAGCGATATTCGCCAATTTCTGGAGCTCATTCTACTTGGGGATTCACCTTCCTGCGTGTTTTTCCCCTGGGGTTGCCGGGCTGTTGGCGGTTTTCCTACCATCTAAAATCGCCAATCGAGCAGTCTTGGCGAATTGAGTAAAAAGCTTGGGAGCTGGCGACGAGAGCAGACTGACACGAGGAAAACACGCAGCGAGAGACGGAAGGAGACGGAGCTGAAAGCGAGACACGAATGAAAAATACTATCTGAAGAGTAGCTGTCAGCGTTATCATGGAACCAACGATGTCGGAAGAAATGGATGAGAGAAGGCTACTATGGAGGGCGACGCAAATGTCTAAACTTTATCTTAACTAATTACTTTCTTTTCTCTCCTTATAGAAGGCAAGCAATGGCTCTCTCTACCGTTATTGTGACGTCTACTGCCATGATTCTGTAACAAGTAACCTTGCCATAGACGGAGTCTACAATGTATCTACTATGTTAACTTCACTGTTTGGAAGGGTATGAATATTTCACTAATTCCTCCACACCGCCACCAATGTAACTAATTGTAAATTATTCAGTAATATCTTAATAAATTCCATATTTAATTTTAACTTTTCTTGTAATGTTTTCACTTTTAATTTAGAACACTGGACCAGACTGTATTTTGACACAACGCAACATTAATTATTCTGTTGGAGCTAAAAAACTATACCACTATTTACTATTGATTTGAACACCAGTTTTACAGTATATATTGTGTTTATCATGTTGTCACAAACTTTACACATTCATGTTATTGAGAATTGTTTATCCAAATATTGACTTATCATTTGGTATTGAACTTAAAAGATAAACACAAACTCTTAAGAATTAAAAGCTCCAACAAGAAAATGGTGCCGTGACCTCGCGAATTTTGTTATATGCAATTTGTATTTTATGTTGTATTTGGTATGCACAAAAAAGGTGCCATGTATTCTAATTTATCATTTTTGGTCCAGTGTAATTTTTAAAATTGCTTTTGCTAAGAGTGGTGGCAGTGTTATTATTAATTACTGGTATTATTTTCTTTATGTTGATAATTGATATGAATAATATTTCATAGTATAATATTTTTATGAGTACTGTTAAAAGTGCTGTTAATTGTGTAATTAAGCTACACTATTTTGCTTATATATATTTTGCTGTACTGTTTACCAGTGTTACATTATTTACACAAATTTAGTAGTATTGTATTATATTGTGTTACACATTTATGAGTTAAATTGGTTAATATGCCTACTAAAAGGAAGAGTTTAACTCCAGCGGCAACTAGAATGCCTGTAATTAACCGTTTAACTGGGGGTCGGAATCCTCAGCCTACTGCAAATAGAATCTCAGTTTTTGGGGCTGATCCCTTGGTGTCAATTCCCACTTTTACTGGGGCAGAAGGTACTACTCAACTTAATGATTTTCTGGACAGAGTCAATTTAGTTGCAGCACATGTAGGCTGGGCTGACTCTGATAAGTTGACTGCTATTCGTGTGAAATTAGATGGAGAAGCTGCTGCGTTTATTCGCAATAACCCTCGTCTCAAGAATGAGACTAAGTTGGAAATTGTGGTTGAGGCTTTAAAGGACAGATTTGCTACTGTTCAAAATTTACAT
Organism: Stegodyphus mimosarum; assembly: GCA_000611955.2. Taxonomy (NCBI): domain Eukaryota; kingdom Metazoa; phylum Arthropoda; class Arachnida; order Araneae; family Eresidae; genus Stegodyphus; species Stegodyphus mimosarum. The sequence goes on along the minus strand of KK122567.1, from coordinate 571,334 downwards.
GCTAATATTAGAGCATTAATTCAAGCCTTTCAGAAGCCTAGAGAAAGTGTTAGGCAGTTTGCTGCTAGAATAGAGGCACTCTCTTGTAAAACAGTACCTGTCGATAAAGTGGAAGATCCCACTGTGGAAAGTCAGAGACTTGATTTACTCTTGTCTGTTTTTCTTGAGGGCCTTCATTTACATTTGAGGCGACTGTTATTACCACAGAACCACAAAACATATGTAGCAGCTAAGAAACATGCTATAGCAGAAGAAGAAGTTTGGTTTAAAACCCATGCAGATGAGCTTAATAATGTTCACTCTGTAGAAGTGAATGCAGTTTCCACTCCAGGTGTTACAGTTAAGGCTGCACAGGCTAATAGTTCCAAAGATGAACTCACAGCAGCAATTAAAGCACAACAGGAAAACATAGTTACTTTAACTAACATGTTAGGAAACTTGCAAACTCAAGTACAATCATTGATGTCTAAGTCTACAGCTAAGAGTAGACAGGTTGGTCCTCGTTGTTATAGATGTAATAGGTTAGGCCACTTAGCGAGGAATTGTATGGTAAATCTATCTCAGGGTACTAACAACAATGTTAGAACTAGACAGTATGGTAATGCTCGACAGCTAGGAAATGCTAGTGTAACTCCCAACGCACACCAGGTTGCAGGGCAGGTTAATTCGAGGAACACTACTCAGTTAAATCCTCAGGCTCCAGTTTTTAACCAGAATTTAAACTAGTAAGGGGTAGGGAGAGCAATTCCTTCAGTTCATCCCATGAAGCCCTTTTGAAGGTACCATCAGTGTATTCAGTTTCTTTAGGTGAAGCACCTCTTCCTATAGTAAATGGCTCAATTTTGGGTAATAAACTCAAATTTTTATTAGATTCAGGAGCTACTGTAAATTTACTAAATGCTAGGTATATGAAATGTTTTGGCAAGAAAGTAAAAATTGAAACATGTGAAACTTATTTAAAAGGCATTTCAAGCAACAAAGTGTTAGTTAGGGAAAAAGTTTTGTTACCTGTCAAATTTCAGGATCAGATTTTTCAAACTGAATTTCTTATTATTGATAGTTTATCTGATCAATATGGTGCACTTTTAGGAACACACTTTTTAAGTCTAAACAAACTTTGTATTGATTTCAGTTCATCAAATTTGATAGGTCCACACATATTGGTGCCTTTGCACCTTCACATGTCTGCGCCAAGTGCTGATGCTTCAATTAATTGCATGTCACCAAATAACTCGACTAATGATATCTTTTGCTATTCTGTGAAAAAGCATAAACTTCCTCCTTTCTCTGAAAATATTCTAAAAGTTTCAACTTCCCTTTTACCTTTTTCTCAACCTTCTGTACTTATTGAACCTCTTCCTCACCATCAGCACGCCAAATTCAGTGTAGCACGTTCAGTGAATAGTAAACAACGTTCAAATGAATTTTTTATTAAAGTGGCAAATTTCTCTCCTGATATTGTACACATTAACAAAGGTATGAAACTAGCCACCTTGGCTCCTGTTAATGTTAAAACACCTGATATTCAGCCAGTATTTTCTACGAGTCTTGAGACTGGTGAGCAGTTTGAACCCTGGGGAGGTCAGTTTGACTTAAGTCATTTACCTGAACAACAGAGACATGAACTTATGATTCTTTTAGATCAGTACAAAAACATTTTTGCTTCTTCTGTCACTGAACTTACTGGTTGTGATACAATTTTACACAACATTAATTTAAAAGACAACATTCCTGTCAGACAGAAACCTTACAGAGTTCCTTATCATTTAAGGCAAGAATTAGATAAGCAGATTGCTGAGCTGTTAGAGGCAAAAATTATTGAAGAAAGTGATAGTGCATATTCTGCTCCTGTGATTTTAGTTAGAAAGCAAGATGGGAGTTATCGTTTAGTAACAGATTTTAGGAAATTGAATGAGAAAACAGTTGAGGATAGTTTTCCATTACCTAACATGATAGAATTGATTGAAGGTTTAGGGAATGCTACTTATTTTTCCACATTAGATTTAACTTCAGGTTTCTTTCAAATGAAAATACACCCTGATGATATTTATAAAAGTGGTTTCACTACTCCTTCTGGACATTATCATTGGACACGAGTCCCATTCGGGATGCGTAATGCGCCCAGTTCCTTTCAGAGACTGATGTCAATAGTTTTGGCAAATCTATCGCCTTTACAGATAGGCATTTATATAGATGATATAGTGATAGCTTCAAATACTTTCGAGGAACATTTAAGCAAATTAAAAATTGTATTTGATAGACTTACTGCACACAACTTAAAACTGAAACCTTCTAAATGCAATTTTCTCAGAGACCAAATTACATATCTAGGTTATAAAGTATCTCAAGGTAAAGTGCAGCCTGATGATAAAAACCTTAAGGTTATCAGTAGTTTTCAGGTGCCTAAAAATAGAAAGGAAGTTAGAAGATTTTTAGGTCTGGTAGGATTTTATCGTAGATTTATTCAAAATTTTGCTCACAAAGCCTTACCTTTAACTGAACTGACTAAAGATAAAGTAACCTTTAAATGGACTGATGAGGCTCAACAGGCTTTCGACAACTTAAAAGCTGAACTTTTAACTCAGCCTATTTTGGCTTTACCAGATTTTACAAAACCCTTCGCTTTGTGTACTGACGCTTCAAATTATGCTCTAGGAGCCATTTTAGGTCAGGAGGATGAGAATAAATTTTTACACCCTATCTGTTTTGCCAGTAGAAAACTAAAGGGTCCTGAAATTAATTATAGCACTGTGGAGAAGGAAGCTTTGGCTGTTGTATGGGCTACTGCTCATTTTAGGCAATATCTTTTAGGCAAAAGTTTTACAGTTTATTGTGATCAGGCTTCACTTTCCCATGTATTAAAGTTAAAAGATCCAACATCTAGGATTGCTCGCTGGATAATGGGGTTGTCTCAGTATGACTACAAAATTGTTCATAAACCAGGAAAATTAAATTCCACTGCTGATTATTTATCCAGATCTGTAAATGTGGCTGAACAAGTACAAACTTCTACCACCCCTGATCTTTTACACACCATTAAAGAACAACAAGCTGTTGATCCTTATTGTATGCAAATAAAAGAAGATTTAGAGAATAATAGAATTCCAAAACCTCCTTCACAGATCTTCTTCATTGAAAATGATACCTTGTATTGTAAATTTAAAAATCCTAAGGCTCGTTGGCAAAAACAAAACAGAATAGTGTTACCTAAAACATTAGTTCCAAAAATTCTGCAACAAAATCATGATTCACTTGTAGCTGCTCATTCTGGTTTTCATAGAACCCTTCATAGAATTCAGAAAGCATTCTTTTGGAAAAACATGCATAAGCAAATTCTTAATTATGTGAAATCTTGTCATTCTTGTATACAGAAACGTGGTTTTAAGGCATCACACAAAGCTTCATTAATGAGAGTTCCAATAGCAAATAGACCTATTGAACGTATAGCCATGGACATTGTAGGCCCTCTGCCCATGACACTTTCTGGACATAAATATATATTGGTTATTACAGACTATTTCACGAGATGGCCAGAGGCTTATGCTTTACAAAATTGTTCATCTGAAACCATAATTGAGAAACTTGAGCTGTTTATTGCTTCTCATGGGGTACCACAACATATAATCACAGACAGAGGTACCAATTTTATATCACAGGCTATTAATGAAGTTTATCAGAAATTAGGAATTTGTAAACACACCACTACAAGTTATCATCCACAATCAGATGGTGTCGTAGAAAGATTAAATGCAACTCTTATTAATTCATTAAGTCACTTGGTTTCTGAAACTCAAGAAGATTGGGACAGGCATTTACCGTTTGCTTTATTAGCACATAGAACTGGAAAGCATCAGGCATTAGATGAGTGCCCAGCGTTTCTCTTGTATGGCCGAGATTTAACGTTACCAGTGGATATGTTGACTCAGTCTAAATTTAAGACTTATGATGATACTAAAACTTATGCGAAAGATTTACTCGTCAGACTGCAAAAATCATTTCAGGTAGTTAAGACAAATTTAACTACTGCAGCTGAGAAACAAGAAACTACTAGAGAGTCAAAAGCTTATCATAAGGACATACAGCTAGGTGATACAGTTTACTTATACACTCCTGTAGTACAGCCAGGAACGGCTAGGAAGCTGTGTAAATTTAACAAGGGTCCTTACCGAGTTGTTGAGAAGTTATCAAAGGTTAACTTCAGGATAGAGTTAGTGACTAAACCACACACACGACAGGTGGTACATGTTGATCGTTTAACCAAGGTGCCAGCAAGAATTATATTTCCTACTTTAGAGATCTCTGATCAAGATCGTTCTTCTGCTGGTCAACCTAGTGACACTACTACGCAATTGCCTTACAATTTAAGGCCCAGAGATGCTCATGGATTTGTAACGAGTAATTGAACTTTATACTGTTGTACATATTGGTAGGGTAGGAAAGTTTCTGCCTTAATTGAAGTTCTAGATTTTGTAACAGTTCTTATTTAGTTTTGTTTGTTTATTTCTTTTGTTGCGCTGCGTGACTTGTTTTGTTGACTTGGGTTGTTTTGATCTTATCTAGTTCATGTTTTGTCAGGAATTGCAACCTACTGCTCTTCATATCCTGGTTTGTTTTTCTTTAAGAGCTTAGTGGCTGGTCCACTTTGTTTTCCCTTCACGTTAATGTTTCGAAATTGTTTGTTTACCTTACTAAGGGACGCCTTAGTGTCTTTCGGCTTATTTTTTGAGTAGTTGGTTGTTATTTCTTGCTCACACGTGTATCTTGTGTTTTGGTCGATTACACTTGCCTACTTATTTAGTTTTATCGTTCGTGGGCTTGTTGAATAACCTAAGTTCAACTGTTAGTTAAGTTACCTTACTTACGGTGGTAGTTTTCACTTCTGTATTGGAGTGTTGCTTTGATTTAGGAAGAAGTTTGTATCTCGTTTGGGTAGAATTTTTGTCTTGTGTTTTATTTAGTTTTGCTTCACCTTTTGAGGTAAGGTGAAGGTTGCTTGCACTCAGGTGATTGTTCAATTTCTTGTTATTGAAGGCCTGTTTTGAGTAACATGCCTCTGCTTGTGTTAGAGCTCTTTTCTTTTAGAGTGTTTATTTGTAAGTTTTATTGTATTGCTCGTGTTTTTTTTTTTGGATTAGAGTTGATTGTTGGTTTACATTTCTCAGGCTTAAGCTTAGTTTGGAAGTGTTTTATTTTGTTGTAAGTAATATTGTGGATTCTGATTCTGAGTTTCCGGTGGTAGGGTTATTATTTTGTTTTACTTAAAAGTTAATTGGTAAAAATCCTTTTTGTATTTTGTATTCTTTCGTCAGTTTAACAGCTGGCTCTGGTTCAAGTGATGAGTAATTTCTGCCATTGTCACCACTGCTTAGGTTTAACTTTTATGTGTTTTGTAAAGTCAGAGGTTATTGATTCTTTTCGAAAAATTTTGGTCGGAACGGGGGAGGATTGTTATGTATTACTTATTTCAGTTGTGATTTAAATTGTTTTAAAGGTAATGATTTAATTTATTTTGCTTCAGACTTAAAGATTAATTTGTTTTTA
>KK122567.1:543819-565015 GCA_000611955.2 Stegodyphus mimosarum | reverse complement strand
TGCCTTTCCAATTGATTTACGACCTTGTTTTCGATTTCTTCGCCCGCTAGACGGTAGTCTGTGAAACATCTGTCAACATTAGTAACGTTTGCACCCTGCGGTAGAGGCTAGATCCAACACTACTAACCCTGCCACAAGGTCAGGGGGACGGGGTGTTTTGCTTACTCGCAGGCTTTTCCTATGCTGGAGTGGGACCCTTCGTCGAGGCTAGAGTTGACTGACCTTGGTGTATCAGCGATATTCGCCAATTTCTGGAGCTCATTCTACTTGGAGATTCACCTTCTTGCGTGTTTTTCCCCTGAGGTTGCCGGGCTGTTGGCGGTTTTCCTACCATCTAAAATCGCCGATCGAGCAGTCTTGGCGAATTGAGTAAAAAGCTTGGGAGCTGGCGACGAGGGCAGACTGACACGAGACAGACACGAGGCAGACACGCAGCCATTGACGGAAGGAGACGGATCTGAAAGCGAGACACGAATGAAAAATACTATCTGAAGAGTAGCTGTCAGCGTTATCATGGAACCAACGATGTCGGAAGAAATGGATGAGAGAAGGCTACTATGGAGGGCGAAGCAAATGTTTAAACTTTTTTCTTAACTAATTACTTCCTTTTTTTCTCTCCTTATAGAAAGCAAGCAGTGGCTCTCTACCATAATGGTTGACGTCTACTGCCATGATTTCTGTAACAAGTAACCTTGCCATTGTAATGTATCTACTATGTTAACTTCCCTGTTTGGAAGGGTATGTGATTCTTTTTAATTTTACACACCTCCGCCACCAATGTAAAATTCTGTATTAATTCAGTATTATCTTAATAAATTCCATATTTAATTTTAACTTTTCTTGTAATGTTTTCACTTTTAAATTTAGAACACTGGACCAGACAGTATTTTGCACAACGCATTTAATTAATTATTCTGTTGGAGCTAAAAAACTATACCACTATTTACTATTGATTTGAACACCAGTTTTACAGTATATATTGTGTTTATCATGTTGTCACAAACTTTACACATTCATGTTATTGAGAATTGTTTATCCAAATATTGACTTATCATTTGGTATTGAAATTAAAACATAAACACAAACTCTTAAGAATTAAAAGCTCCAACAGAATCGTCAAATCCTGAGGGTGGAGAATCATCATTCACCACCTTTTTTTAGTCCAGGCCCAACTATAGAGTCATTAGGTTCTTTTTAAGCAGGAGACATCAAAAAGGAGCAATGCCCTCGCGGGGTCTCGAATCTCGGGCCTCTCGAATACGCGTCGAAAACGCTGGCCATTACACAACGAAGGCACGCTAAGAAGGCGGGAGAAATACCTTACATGCTTATATTCGATTTACTGAATTATATTTACAAACGTGCGAAGTTCTAAAGTCAAATGAAAAGTTAATAAGGAAATCGTGTAGTCTAAAAAATTAATTTTAATGAGAAATTAATTCATTGGTTTCATTATCTTCTTCTCACTCTTTCATTCACTAGTTTGAACTCCTGTCCTTCGAGTTCTTTAAATGTTTTCCAGTTATATAAGTATTTTGCTACTAAATATTTTAATGGAATACATTAGACAGCATATATATCACATCACCCTTTCCCTCAACTTTCAGGCAGCGGCAAATTTAAGTACTAGAACTTTTCTCCTACCAGTCTACTACAGAAACCATCAGATATTTTGAATATTGCAAAGGTTTGATCCTGTTTGGGCATATTAACTGATGTACAAACTCATAACCTTGAGCTTCCCAAAGGACATCACATGCGTAATTAAATTCTGCTTGTTAGATAGACACTTTGTCATTTGCCTTTGTCATGTGTGTTCCCCATGACAGAGTCTGGCTGGCTTTCCATAAGCTTCATTAACTGATCATATTTCGCTTAGTATTTACTTGAAAGGTATAGTTTCTTGCTATAGATTACGTAAGAATCATACAAATAAAATGTTATGTAATGGCAGCGTCGTTATATTTCATCAGGAGGCAGCTCAAAAGCATTGTTTTATTTCATTGCTTGAATGTGAGCAGTATTCTTCATCACTATATCACGTATATTTTGTCTGGTGTTCAAAAGAAAAACAAATCGAGGAAAGCAACTAAGGTGTTTTCGTCATAGAACTGAAAGGTTGACGAAAATGGCGTTTCGATTTAGTGAGATTACAAATAGGGACTGAAAGCAGTAATTCTTAAATTCTTAAAATTCTTAATAATTCTCAAAATATTTAATAACTGCGTATTGACAACTTTGTAATGCAGAAGACAATCAATAAATGTTATAAATGATTTAGGAAGAAATAACGAACTTAAAAATTGGTGCATGTTCGAGGTACAGCACAAAGAAACTTACTGGCAACCATAAGGCCACACTTTAGAAGTTTACGCACAGAAACCTCCTAATAATAATCCCTTTATAGCCTAATTTACCACCTTGTGATTTCTTTGCCTTTACCCCATTGAAGATGTATCTAACATTTCAAGCCGGGCTATCATCTCAAAACGCAAGACTCAGAATCGCAAGTTCTTAGCATAATACAAGAACCCTTGATCAGTATTTCTACATCATAACATCAGTATTTCTACATCATAACATTTAAATCTTCTTCATTACATATATATAAACATTGCTTCCCGCCGGATTAGTAGACCATGAAAAAATACTTCACATGATCCGAAAGTTACAGCTAGAAAAACGCACTCTGAAAACAATTATTTTAATTTAAAATATTCACTTTCTCTATGATCGAAAACGGAGAATCAGAAAGAAACAAGACCATTCACTCATCTAGGTGATACAGTTGTTAACTAGACGTGCGGCGCTGCCTCATTGAGCGGTTGAATTCTGTCTTGAATATAATAAACTATGTCAAATTAAACAGGTCAACAACGTTTCTTTTCTTTCTCCTTGCTAAGGGATTGGAGGGCATCTTGCGCGATGACAAATCATGTCCTACAGTTTCTCTACAGCACTGTATTCATAACTATCGAATGTTGAGCGTTATGGATACAGTGCTGGCCAAAATAGGCCTACTACACGTGAAAAGAATTTCTGCTACTAATTATATGTAAAGTTTAAAATATTAACTTCTTGGTCATCTTTCGTTACCGTCTCGTAACCATAGAATCGAAAGCTCTAGCACAGATGGTTCCAGTTGCGTATGTTTCCCCCACTCTATTTACGTTTAGCTTGTTTTGCTTCACGAAAATTGTGCAAATGAGGACTGTCTTGAAATACAGTCTCAGATAAGGTGGAGGAAATAAGTGTTGCCCGGCGATGGCGACTGGATTGCAAATGGACCTGATAACAACGGCCTTGAAGGTGCTTATTTTAAGGAAACAAATTATAGTAAATGGAAGATCCATGGTTCGAATCCTGATGAAGACACATTTGACTTTTCATGTTTCACGGTTCAAAAGTTTAATGATCTCTACAGTAATACTGCCAGGATTTCGTACCGACTAGATCCGATTCGACTAGATCTCGTACCTCTCCTCTGTCGCTCTTTAAGTGGGAAAAATTGTCTTTCCCACCATATGCTGTGATGAAGTATGAGCTCATGAAATATGAGGTTAGTATGTCCACTGAGAGAACCATGGTTCGAATCCCGGTAAGCGCACACTTATTTTATCGTTTTACAGGTGATTTACTGCTTCACAAAATCTAGAAGTCTAAACAAACTTTAAAAAAATCAACACCTGCGTGTCTAAGTAAATGATGCTGAACGATCCGCAAAATGTAAATCGATATACAAAATAAAAATTTTGTGTTTAAGTTATTAGGCTCAGTTTATAAATACTTCGAAGTAAATTTTTTATTGCTATCTTATGAAAATAAAGAAAATGAACATGCTTCTCTACATTGAATTATTTTAGTAATCTGATGTTTAACGAACCGATTTCGAATATGAATATCTAACTTGAAATCCCTTCATACTTATATTAAAACAAAAACTTATTTTAAATATTAGAAGCTAAAAAACCGATTTTTTTCATTCATTTTTAATGTATTATTTGCCTCAACTAAAAATCCTCTTTGTTAAAAACTTTCGTTATTTTCAGCTTATTAGTTTGCATTAGTTATTAAAGTTTTAAAAACTGTTTTTGTTATTTTGCATTTTAAGACTGCATTTATGGTAGATTTGATGTTACCATGCAAAATGTCTTCTCTGAAACAGTAAGAAAGAACAAATTTAATAAGAATAATATATTTTATTCTATGTACGCTAGTTGAATGAGTTAGTTCTTTGAAGCTTTAATCAAATTATGGAATTATTTGTTTTTTAAGATGTGTGATAAATCCACAAATAAGCATAATCTTTAAATCTAATTAAATGTATCACAAAATAAAGAAATCTAGACAGAAATATTAATTTTATTGAAGTATGATAAAGGTTAGAGATTTTACTTTAAATTAAATTGACTTCTCTCCCCTACTCTTCGGTTGTTCTCTATTTTTTCTTTCTGAAAAGGAATTTAGGTATTCAGTGCATGCTACAAAGGTATTGAAAAACTTTTGCAAACTTTATCTTCTAAGAAGACGTTCGTGAGCTCTGTGAACATTCCAAGAAATGTAGCTACTAGAAAAAATGTACGTAGAAAGCTTAACAGTGTTACATATGTTACCTCAAATCTGCTTTTTTTTTTCAGTTTAGTCTAAAGCTTTGTAAATGTATTACGTGCATTAAATACATAAAGTAAGAATTAGCTTAATTTGATGTAAAAATACATAATGGCATTCTATGAAATTATTAAATTTTTCTAATTAGATGGATCATGATTTAAATGCAATTTTTATTATTTAAATCAATTCGACTCATTGGTAAGAAACAAACATTCTTAAGAAATGCATCTTATTTAAATCGAATTTGAATCACCTTACTTGAACATCGAACTTGCTTTTAAATAGCTTAGCTTGTTAATCCACGACAGACAGATTCAGTATGAAAGAAAAATATCGAAAGGTTTAATATTTTAACAATCGGTCAAAACGTTTTTTAAGGTTTTTTTTTACGCTTTCTCTGAGTTTATAGTCTACCAATCACTTCTACTAACTCATTTTATTTTCCTCCTTTTAACTCTGTTATTAAAAATCGTTAAAAAGCTGCATAATAACATATGTTTAGAATACTCGATGCAGTGTCAAGTATTGGCACAAACATTTTTCTGTTTCTTTCAGCTTTTTCTTAGTCTATTATATAAATATTCAGTTTCTTAGTAAGATGGCTTGCAAAACTTTCTTTTGTTTTATATTATTAGCTTTTTATGCGTAAACTTTATTTATTAAATATATAAACATAAAACCACAAAATATTTGAAAACATAGCCTAAGAATTCCAGACGGAGTGTTAGAGATTGCGATACGTATTTGTATATTCGCTATATTATTTCTTTCAAAACTAGCCGCCTAAAATAGGTATCATAAAAAAGAAAAAATTACATTCATTTGTACTTAATTTCTTGTAATGATTTTAATGAGTCCATATAGTGTAATTAAAAAACATTGACTATTTCTAATTAGGAATTTCATGATTTCATTATATGTTTATTTAAACCAATCATATTAAAACATAGAAAAAATATTCTTAAAAACATAACAACTGTTCAACAAACACAGTTCTTGCTTTTAAATTGCTTGCTCTTTACTCAGTAACCATCCAAATTAAATTTGAAACTATCTTACGCTTTCCTGAACGGCGACAGGCTAGCACGTGCAACTTAAAACTATTTTATTTCCGGCCGCGGCAATACATGGCTTTTATAGAGCAGAGTTTGTGAATTATAATTCCAAGATAAATATTTTATAGAGACATTAGGTTATTTTAAGCAGGAGACATGAAAAATGAGCAAACTCAAACCTGGACCCCTCGAATACGCCCCGGGTGTGCTAAGCATTACACCACGATGGCAGAAAGGAGGGGTAAAATACTTTGTAATTTTACATATTTGGAATGGCAAGTCTCGGGGGTTGGAGATAAAAATGTTTTATTTCGAACAGTGTTGCCACTGCTCGCTTTCAGATTGTTGCGTTTGTTAATTAAAAATTCATTAAAGCTTTTTAAAATATGAAATATAGAATTGGGAGTACAAAATTCGGGGTTCCAGGTTCGAGCGGAGGGCTACGTTTTTTAAAATTTGATGGCGCTGGTAGCATCGTATTTTTCTTAATACGAAAAACATACATGCATACATACAGATTCTTCATTGTTTAATTGTATTAAAAATAATACAAGCAATAATATTTGATGGCAACAATTTGAAAAATGATTCGCTATTTATAGTGAACTGACGCTAAATCTCATATCAAGACTTTCAACTCCTTTTTAGGCTAATAATTTTAATACAATAATTAAGTGTAACTACAGAGAAGAACGAATTATTAAAAGTTATAGCTTTTTCCATAAGAATAAAAAGTGTTCTCACTTTTTTGTAATCATTTTTAAATCGAAAACACCTTTGAGAAAGCAAAGGTATTTTATCAGTTTCCGATATTGGTTTATCTAATTTGTTTTTCTTAGAAATATTTAAAGATTAATTTCCGCAATGACATTATCCTCTGTTCTTTCAGAGGCTCTTGGGACAAAATTTACGACTCCGTTTTCCAAAATAATCTATTTGTTTCATCAGATTGTTTCACTGAAAATTTAATTAAAGCGGCTGGGGTGGTCATTTTTACTTAATTTCTTGCATAAATGTTATTATGTAAATTTTAACAGTAATGGTAGTTTTATGATAAACAAAACAAGCAAACATTAAATAAACATCATATAGCCCTTAGCAGAAAAATTAATATACTATAATGGTTTCGTAGCAAAACCATGTTTTTTGTTGGGTACGTTTAAGAAGATAGGTGATTACAATCGCTGCGACTGCAAATTAATCACATGACTGAGAAGCGAGAAAAGAGAAAACCATTTTACCTAATATTTTTTATGATTAGTAAAAACAAATTTATATATTATTGTTTACTCTAAAATTACTTTAATGTGCTAGAGATGTAAATGAACACTTTGGTATCCTACAGATCGGTTTATGAACGATCTCACCATTCTTTGCGAAGACCGTATTTCATTCTTGAGTCAAATTCTTTAAAGATTACGATGCTGTTTAAACGAACTACTTGCAGTTGCAAATGAATTAAGCATTCAGTGCCAATTCCCCTTCTCCCCTCGGTCTGTTCGTTTCACATTCTGAACGTAGTCACCAGTTTGAGCTTATTATCAGTCATGAGAGCCACAAACAGAAGCGGATATATGGTATCATTCAAATCTCAAGCCTGAATGACACAGTTGTCCATACTGTCTCCAGTTGACTTTCCTGGTTCAAAAAAGCTACGCAAAAATGTAAAAAGCTTTGTGTTTTAATATGGAGGACTAAAAAAGGGGGCTCCCTACTTCATTAATCCTCGTTTGGTCACAAAACTTGTTCCCCTAAGACCATAGTTTGGAAAGCTACCACCACTGATAAATATTCTCAAACATATCACAGTCAGAGTGACAGTCTGTGGAGGCGCTGATGATGTTTTGCAACAATATGTTCAGATTAAACCAAGTACTGCTTTTAGCATAATAATGCACAGCTGACAGGCTAGCATAGCCCTAACACTAGATAAGTCTTAAGAAGTCGCTCCAGTGTTTCTTTTCCTAACACTATGCCAGATTTCTCTATATAGTATAAACCCAGAACATTACAGTCGACTGAATGCCTCTCCTCGACACTTTCGATATAAGACTAAATAAGGACTTAATCAATATAACATGCTCTGAAATTCTTCGTTATGTACAGAAATAATGTCTTGTAAAAACGCTTGGAATAAATGCTGGGCTTCTTTGTAGGACGAAACTCACGACTCAGCCATAATAATATAGGTGAGCATTAATTTGTTTCACACCTCAAACTTTAAGTATGTATTCGAAACTTTATTATTTCGATTCTACAAGGGAAAGCCATTTCGCCTTTAAAAGTTGACTACTTTAGCTATACCATTAGTCAATAATTTGTATAAAAAAATCAACGTCTATCATAAAGAATACAAACCTAAACATATCACATATTAGCTTAATATTTCCAAACACAAAAGCTTCTGAAACAGTTAAATAGTTCTAGCTGATAATTTTAATATTAAATGGTCATATTTACAAATTCAATAATAAGAGCGCTTGGGTAATATAAAACATTTTTGTTCAAGGGTTTCTTTGCACACATAAATTAATAAGGCTCCGTATAATAGCCAATGAAATATATAATAGCCTCCGTATAATAGCCCCAGCTTTCCCCACAACATAGGCAAAAGCCAGTTCTAAGTTGTACCTAATTCAATTTAATCGGTTTGAGCCCGAAATGGAAGCGATCATAGTTGGTAATTGCGATGCATAAGGTACTTCATAAATTTTTGTAGTTGATGACTTTATTTCAGTTTACCGAGTCAAAATAATGTTTTATTGCACCACTGTCTCACGAGGAAAATGTTTTGAAACAAGAAGCTGTTGGCCACTTAAAGGCAAGGCAGAAAATTACGAGAGAGCTGAAAGAAGCTGAAAATTTTAAAACAGGTAAGCTCTGTTTCCTGAAAACAATTTCAAGATCTTGAAACTGCTGCTAGAAATTCGGAACAAAGTTACATACGAAAATATAAGCTGGTTCTCGAGATCAGTTTCTATATGTACCGTCCTACACAATAGGTAACTGAAAAGCTAAGTACGTGTGTTTAAAGTTCATAAGTACTAGTGGAAATTTTATTGAACTGTGTACCTGGTAGGGCCCCAACTGTATAGTGAAATATTAATGATACAGGCCTTTATGTCAGAAAGGCTATGGTTCCACAACAAAAACAAGTCCAACGAGGACTGGTACAAAGGAAATTCAGAAATAGGGTCTACAATAAAATGCCTGTATTTCTTAAATAATGAGATCAAAGTTCATTTTAACTTCTGATTTTAAGTGAGTTTACATCTGGAACATGCCATATTTCCAACGAAGTTAAGGGATATTACCTTTAAGGTGACGCAGATGTGATCTTAGTCACATATAATAATCAATAGACACCTTTCCATGTATACGTACAACGAAGGGTCTATGTCTACTGAGAGGTGATGGAATTTTTAACTCTATTTAAGTCTTTTTAGAAATTCATGTTAGAGGATGTAATTTTATGGATGATAATATGGATCTCTATCAAACATGGTTTATGAATTTCTTGAAATCTAAGACAGCGAGCTAAAAACTGCATATCCATAACTCCTGACATAAACACTTTAAGGAATTTCAAAGACACACTTGGCAGAATCGTTACATGAAGAAAGTTTTCTCTTATATATCTGTGTGCCTCGAAAGGCACACTGAAAGAGAGGGAAGATTATTTTGTTCAAGTCAGCTAATTCTTTCACTGAGATACGAAATCATATTTTGATATGTGTTAAAGAGTTAAGGGATACTAAATGCTTTGTTTCATATCTTCATACGCTTACGATTATATTACTGAAATGTTAGGACGGGAAGATAAGTCATTTGGCTGTTTTCGTAGAGTCAGAGAGAAGTTAGACTCTGTACAAATTTGGTGTATTTTATTAAGAAATCAATACATAAAATATTCTTAAATTTTTAGTTGCTTTTTACCATGACGATTTTACGCAATATTTCCAGTGTTGAGGAGGGAGACTGATAATAAAATAATAATAAATGAACCATTATAAAGGCTAAAAGCATTTTATTAAATTTTAATATTCTCATCAAATGATCATGAGCGGTAACTATCTAATTCTTCGTTAAAAACATGTTAATTCCCGCAATTATCATTTGCCTGCCATTTATGTAAATGCAGGATTAAATGATCGAAGTTGTTGATTTTTAATTACGTTTCATAATTCCATGTATTCGGAAATTATTTTTATTATTCATATACTCTATACCTACGGCTTGACATTAATAAATATATTTAAATGCATACCTAAGTAGAATTCAAGATATTTTTAAGTGCGATTTTCTCAATGCCATATTAATTCGATTTTCAATTATTCGAATTTTATTTTCCCGCCAGTTTCCATTTACAGCAATGACTTTTTGCTTGTATTTAAACATTAGGTTGTGAACATCAGTCACAGAAACATCAGTACAAGCCCACGAAATTCATCGTGGCTAGGAATGCAAGATTGAGGCCTGTCGTTGGCTAAAACCTTGAGCACCACACAGGTGATAGTAAGACTTTGGCCAGTTCCGCCCCCCAATTTTGATAAAGAGCACCCCGGAGGTACAGGTTCGGGGTTCTTCCTCCCTCTTTCTCTAATATGAACCTCTCAAGAAGGCTTTCGTCTTGCCGCATACTTGGAGTACCCCTATGCTGAACATACTATACATTTAAAAACATCCATGCCTTCTTCGGGATTCGAACCCAAGTTCTTCGGTATGGCAGTCAGCATCGTTAACCACTATCCCGGGTGGGCTGCTTAAATATCTATATATGAATGAAAGGACAAATTATCCTCAATGCAATATAAAATAATGTAATGTGAAATGTAATGTACTTGTCAATGTAAAATAATTTTTAGTATTTTGCTCTTCGCTCCATTTAAGAAAAATAACGAAATTAATATTATTAACAGTCATACTATGTAATAAAAAGAGAAACGTTTTCGTATAAATACGAGTATTACCGAAAAAGCAAGTGCAGATTTGCTTCTTTTTTCGTCTCAGATCTCGACTTGCTCTCCGCAATTTCACATTGTCATTTTTCTCACGTATCGCAGAGGTTATAAAAGCGACTATTTATCCTGGATCAAATCGGATTACTTCTGAAGCTTTTACTCCAGTTAACCTATTCTAGTCATTATTTAACGGATCTGCAGAGCTTTAACGTTTTTATCGCAGTCTGATCAAGTTAGGGGGAATTGTAAAGCTTTATTTCTTTCTTGAAGAATTTCATAAATATTAGTGACAGGGAATTATTTACATTTGCAATAGGTGTAACTCTACATCCTTAACTTAATAAGGTGACTAAACATATTAACTTTGAAATTTTAAGATATTATATGATGCAATATATATTTTGTAATTTTAGAAAAAATTGGAAAATATTATGTTTTACTTGGAATCTATTTGTAGATTCTTACAAAATTAAAGCTGCAATTGACAAAGCATTATGGCTTTTGTCTTAACTTTTATTCAAATTCAAATACTTTTTCACACGATGTTGATCAAAAGAAAAAAATACGATAATAGGAGCTTAATCGCGTTTTGGAAATTTGAATAAATGAAATCCGCTTTTCATCTCTTTTAAAATAAATTCTCTATGTATTTATACACTGAGTTCTGAATTTTCTTCACAAATGGAACCCTACTTAGACATATTCAACACGTTCTATGAAAGCCTGTCATTCTTCTGGAATATCCTGTGCAGAATCAAAATGGTGACCCTATAGTTAGAATTTCAGCCTTCAACAAAAATACCGCAATTTTCTAAGCCTGTCGAGTAACAGAATGCGAAGCTTCAGTTGGTTGAATGGATCCCTGTCCCCAATTTCTTTCTAAGTAGAGGATGAAAGTGGTAGCAGCGCCAGTTGATCAAGTCAGTATTATCCATAAGGATAGCCACCTTATCAAAACCATGAGTAGATGTGATATCTTAGACAGACAGCAATCAAGAAAGCTTTGTCTCGGGCTTGCTGCTTCTAGAGAACCTTTCATGTTGCGAAACAAAAAAATGAACAACTGCCAACTTAGAGCATGTTTGAGATTATTTTATAGATTTTCAGCCAGATTTACGAACTTTTTAGTACCTGGACAAGCTGTTTACGCTTTGTAGGAGAAAACGATTTCCACCAAACGACCAGTAGTATATGTCTTTATCAACTCCTACCTACGGTAAAACCCATTTTTCGTAGTATTGTGAATATTATTCTTGAACACAACAACAGTGAGGCTTTATTCCCTTTCTTATAATTACAGATACAATCTGTAAACTGAATTAAAAAATCTGATGTGTACACCACGACTTCCTTTACGGAATATTAAATTATACGCAATTTTCCTGCATTTCATTTAAACATATTGAATTAACAGTTAACGAATTTTGAATTAAATCCACTTCATCGATAGCGCATAACCGCAATAGAATAAATGCACTTTTTAAAGTTCATTATATTTATTTGCCATAGTCACACTTCAGCGCTAGATTCACTTAACAGCGCTACATCTCATTCATTTTACAACTCAGTGTGAGTAAACATTATAGCGTCTGAAGAATTACCACAATTTCTATTCAAATGCTATAATAAATCTAAAATGATGAATATAAGAAATTAAACAAATAAAAAAGGAACAATTTTTCACAGACGATTCAGCGCCGCTCACCTAATGCGCAGGCGCTACTGATTAATTTAGTTCTCACTTCGCGGTAAAGCAAAAATACATAAAAATTCAAAACATTTTCATTAAAAATTGAAAGATATAGAAAAACGTAAAACACCAAGTACAGTTAAAACAATTAAAAAAACAATTTTTACAATAAAATTACAATTTGTACGCAAAAACCAGCTGATAACGAAAATGATAATTCCAGAATGAATCAAGCATAATTTAATTCGCAGTAATAAAAGAAGACGTTACTTTGTTGTTGAGAAGCTTAGTTTCTCTAGATTGGCAACAAATACATTATTCTGAAAAGTATCAAATGTAAACAAATATGTCCGCTATGATAACCAAAAATTAGGCTTAGCCGCACTTGAACTTTTAAATTGTTGATAATTCCACAATTATTGCATTCAGCTTAACTAAAGGCATAAAATCGTAACCGAAAGATAAGAACAACATAATTCGATCATTTTTAAAGCAAAAAATGCACAATTTACAAACATATAAGAATAAAGAAACTGAGCTCACTGAGCTCACTGAGCCGAGTAACAGAGTGGATATACATATATTTATATACTTTTGGTGCGTCCGATTGCAACCAAAATGCGAGGTGCACATCTACATGTTATAGCAGCGCTATATGCAAAATTTCAGCGTTCCGATGCTACTCATTTTTGAGTTATGCACGATACATACACACTTACGTACGTACGTACGCACAGACGCCACGAAAAAATCTCTTTAGAATCCATTTTAAATCAGTTTTACAACTTTTTGGAGAGAAAAGAGTCTTTTATTCTGTCCTTACGTTTAGATATTACTCAAAAACATCGTTAAAGCTCGTTAAATTGCATTTGATAGCAGTCAAAATAGATATTTTCTTTGAAATATGATGCCCGAAGTTTTTCGCGATTACAATACTTCCTTTTTACTTCGTTGAAGGAAGTAAAAAGACACGTACTTCATGCCTATGATAACACCGACTACTTGCGGTGAAGAACGTAGAGCTAATTTAATAAAAAATTGAAAATGGTAAATAGTAGTGCTAGCCTACACAATTTATCAGGACTACTGTTTCGTCTAGTTGATTTTGCAAACATAACCGGAGTCCTGAGTAGGAACAGGAAGCTTATTAAAAGCTATGTTCGTGCATGTGTAGAAGACACAACAAAGATAAGAAGGGTTAAAATTACCCTTTTATTTGCCCTTTGGTTTTACAGCCGTTCCCGCGCTTCGGAATACAAAGACCAACCACTTGTGGTCTGAACGTAAAAGTATACGAGACTACTAACTGATTAAAATTTAAACAAGAGCCAACATTCAATATTTTACACAGATGACTAAGGCTGGCCTTTTAAATTACTACGTCTGTAGTATGCAAACTGCGGAAAACTACAATACGTCTTTAACTTTCAAGAGGATTAAAACCTCTGGCCTTAAAGGCGGACAGTAACTGATGGCAAGCTCGCGTGAAGCCTCGTAGCAAGAGGGCTCTTTCTCTCTCGCTTTCTTATCTGCTCTTGGCAAAAAGCCACAACTTAAATACATTAAACTTAAGCATTAACAAGTGCAATTTACATAAACATATTCAGGCGTTAATTCTGGCCGGAAGTGGAAAATAAGAGATGATAGGAAGTTTTAAAATAAAATAAAGATTAGTGAACTTAAGAGCCTTACAAATTTACTTAAAGCTAACAGGCTGACTTAACAGCCTACACCGGCGATAGACTTAATAAGCAGCCAGAATGCGTAGCCGCAGCTAAGATTAACAGCTGGAGGGCAGAATAGCAATGTGCGCTAACTAGAGAAATCACACTCTGTCTAACCTTCTCATTTCATCTGTTTAAATACTCTCTTAACTTAATTTGCATCGTGACAAGGAAATGGGAGGGAAAGTAAGAAGTTCAGAAAAAGTACCAAAATTAAATGATTTGTTATTTGTTATTCAAACTAAGAAAACCTCTGCACTCTCTCTTTGCAAAAAACTGGTAATAATTGCCCCCAACACTTCTCGATAGCTTCGCCAATAATTTGTGCACTTGTAAGAGATTTAAGATTCTTTTGAAGGTACCACGTTTTGTGTACTTACTTTAAATTTTCATGCTGTATAAACTTTGCTTTTTTTATTGCTGCGTAGTTATCTAGTGATGTATGTCCATGTTGAACTTCATTCGAATTATTCGAGTACATTTTGCAATATTATGAAGTTTGTGTTTAAAATTTGCATTATTTTGATCTTCAGTATATCAGTTTGAATAAGTTTGATCATCAAAATTCTTATTTAATTGTCGTCGACGGAAGAATCTGCAAAGATTCAAAATTGTTTTTATTGTAATTTACTTTAGTTAAAAATAGAGCTTAAGGGTACTTCTTTTTAGTACCAAGAAAAAACTCAAAGCACTATTTACAGAAGGAATTCAATGATAGGCCTTTGCAAAATAAAGAAAAAAATAAATGAATAGAGATGCTAATTTTTTCCTATAGAAAAAATAAACATTTTTAGAATCAGTTTCTTAGTAAAAACGAAAAGAATGTTTTTACCCTCGATTGACGATTTCCTGAACATCTCATCTCTGCTGAAATCTTGTGTACAATCAACGAAAGAAAGGGATGGTGGTTTCTTCTCCATTCTCGTGACACACATGGGAAATCATTTCAGCATATCAGAGTGCAGTGACACACTTGAGTATAAAATCATTGCACTACACTGAGAAAGTTTAATATGTTAAACTCGTGTGCAACGGAGAAATTCAGTTTAGCAGTTATTCGTATTCAAAACGTCCTTCTTGTAAACCTAGGTGCAAACCGTTTTATTTTAAAATGCTTATTCTTAGTTTTGCTCATATTTTCTTATTTTGTATTTAAAATCTGTAGTATTTCCATATAGAGGAATCTCGCATGGACTTACGGAGGAACTAGTATCTTTCTAGATTCTGCAACAGCTTTTAAGAGTCAGAGCACTGAAATGAAACTCTGTACTACAGCTAAAATTGACTTTACTGTAAGTATGTGTGGCATTTTATTTCTAGTTTTGAGACCTCAACAGTTATTGCGCATTAAAATATACCCAACAGTAAAATATGTCAATTACAAATATGATCTGCATTTCCCGATAGAGGCCTGTAAGCAGTGTAAAACACAGAGGGTTTTATTTAGAAGCAAAAGTAGGCTTAGGATTTTTCATTTGGTTTCACTTATAAAAGCGTAACTTCATCTGAACATTGCTTTGTTTATACGAAAACTACAGCATTTTATTAGTACTAAAAAAATAAATAAAATAAATAAGAAACTACAGATATATATTTAACTTTCAACAGTAAAAAATAATAGAAATAAAACTAGGAAGCGAATATGAAACCATCTATAAAATATTTCATTAAGTATGATAATTATTCATATTATTTATGCTAAAAGAAATACCAATTTTTTCTATATACCAGTGTTTTATACTTTTAACACAGACATTAAGCCAGACACAAAATAATTGAATTATTCATAAAAAGTGGAATATTAAGTTACAAATTAAGATTATTTACTTTTTAGAATTTTTTCTAACAGATTTCGTTAAAAAATTTTGAGTCCAGGACGAAAATTTTGTTTACTTTAACAGCACGTGTTAACTGTGTCAAGAATTGTTGTTCGGTGCATATTCTTGGCTACATCTTCGTGAAAACTTTAAGTCTTGATCTTGAACAGGGAGCTGAATGCAGCTATGTTCTGTGGTAGAAAACTGTGTTTAAGTGGTGGAAGAACAGCACTTAAGAAGGATTTAAAATCCTCTTTTATTAAACCACAATTATATACAGCCACTTCCCAACTCGGGAGGGATACAGAAAATAATGACCGCACTTGGGTCTAAACTGAACAATCAGATAATTTAAACTAAAGCTAATTAGAAATTAAGTAGTCGTTGCTCACAGAGCAATAAACGCGAGGCTGGCCTCTATGCTAAAGGATGCATAGCAAAATTTAACTAATACTAACGCACTTAGATTTACTTCAATATGTAATAGAGTAACAGCGCTACGGCTTAGAATTTAAATACTCTCTGGTCAGGCGAACGTCGAATAGAGTAGCAGTGGTCTGAGACTTAAAGCTCTCTTACACTGAGAAATTCCTACCTACCGTTTAAATAGCAACTTGGCTCCACTTCAAATTAGCATAAAGCTGAAACGTGCGCTTATTCTAACGGGAAGTTGAAATAAAAACAGATAGAAAAAGGCAAATTAAAATAAAACTTTGTTAGTTTAACTAAAACCTTACAACTGTTAATTTTTATTTTTGTCACAGACTGCTTTTTCTTTAGCAATGGCTATAAGTTACATTGCTTCAAATCCTTCACCTGATTATATTTAACAGTTGGAACTATATTACAAAAAGGAAATATCACTATGCCCTTATAGCAGCATTCTATCTATTTTTTTAAACATGTATGCACTGACACGGCCATTTTTGATAGTTAAATTGTATTACAATTTACAAATAGTTCTGCAGATAAAATCCGTATACACGTGCATTTTATCAAACTCAGGGTAATATTCTTGCATTACACTTAGGTATTTTTCTTCAGTATAGTCTTTAAATGCTAATAAACTTATAATTATTCCAATAATGAGTCCGAGAACGTGTTCGTTATCATAAATCATTAGTGGCCTAGTGTAAATATGTGTCTTAGTGTTGATGATGCAGTCTGGTAGTGTACAAGATTGTCTCAGAGCGATAAATTACACTCAACCAAATAAAACTGGAGAATTTCACATCCATATTGCTTTTACATCACCTCTCGACATAAATATAATACTGGCAGATTTTATTTTTCTTCAGTCTGAACAAGCACTGTTATCAAAAAAATCTCTACATTTTCCGGATTCGAAACATTGGCCACTCCCAGAATAGAAGATAGACTTTGCTGATTATTATGCTTATAAGAAAACATAAAAATTGCAGTAACTGAAGATGAGATATCCGATTTTTTAAATCATCAGATTCACAAACCTTGAAAAAGATACGAGTTTCGAGAATTTGAATTTTCAAATATTTCTAGTTTTGAGATTCGAATCTCGAAGTTTAGTGCTTTTTTCTTTATCTGAATCTTTCGGATTTTAACTTAAAAGCTAGTAAAACGTTTTAACTTTGGAAAGATTAGTTTTATGAAACAAAATAAAATGATTTATTTTTAAGAAAAAAAAAGGAACGCAATTTTTCGATTTTTGCAATTTCATTGGAATTTGGATTATTAAACTCCTGCCGAATCTGAGTGAAAAATTGCACGTGCGATTTTATGACAAAGATGAGTTTAAAAAAATTCTTTTTTAAATTTTGTGCAGAGTTTAGCATTTTATGTTGAGTAATTACTTTTATTATCTCTTGAAATAATTATTGTAAATATCTTGAAAAAAATCTTGAAATAAATTGCTTTGATTTAAGAACAATTTGAAAAATTATAAACAACTGAGTAGAAACAACAAAATGGCATTTTGAGACTAATAGCCGTTCTGGGCTAACACGGAGTTTTTTTGCTTAAGATTGTCACAAAATTTGATTGTTAAAAACGTGCAAATAATTATTTTGTTCCAATTTAAGTTCTGTATGGATTTAGAAACATTTTTATTTATTACAGTAGCAAAGCAAATATGTAAAAATGTTATAAAAATATAAATTTATTGATAATTTCAAATCATATAATTTCATAACATTTCTATTTGATCTTGACCTCTAATGACAGAGTTTAATAATTTATTTGTCTGTTGCCTTATACATAAAACAGTTATATTATTAATATGTAGGTATAAGAATTTATGTGAAATCCAATGGCAATGCTTTCGAGAACTGGTGATTTGAAAGAATGAGTGATAAATATTGTGGGAGCAGAACATAACGTAACGTACTACTATTATGTAGAAAGAAATGGCTAAACTTAGTAACGGATAAAATCAGACTTTGTAATAGCCAATTAAAATATCGATAGAAAACAAAAACTGTATACATTATCATTTTTTATCATCTCATAAACAGACTGATTACAACTAAAAATTACAATTAGTATAAAAATCACTTTAAGAGTAATCACAGCTAACGAAGATTTAAATTTGAATATTTTCCTTTTCCAAAACCTAATGATATATATGCAACTAAACTCTGACTAATTAGTTCAGGTGTGGAGTTAAATTTGAATTTATGCTTGTTTCTCATCTAAGTTTTGTAGCCAAATTTTCATTAGATATGCTAAGAGTGTATTTTGATCTTACCAATTTCATTACTTTAAAAAACTGGCTCGCAATCCAAATTAATTTAATTATATTTTAAATAACATTGAAATATATTAGTATATTAATTGATATACACTAATATATATTAATTGGGCTGCCCAACCGTGGTTAGCGACGCTGACTGCGGAACCGAAGAACCCGGGCTCGAATCCCGAAGAAGGCATGCATGTCCGCAAATGTATAGTGTCGGTGCGGCACTCTTAAATATGTAGCAAGCTTGAAAGTCCTCTCGTGTAGTTTGGTGGAAGGGGAGATGGGTTGGAGACCTTCGGACCCGTACCCCGAAGTGCTTTCCTCCAAAATTGGGAGCGGAACTGAGCTAAATCGCACTGTCACCTGCATATTCACAAAGCCTACAGACCGTTTCTGCTATTGTTTGCTCTGATTGGTTGAAACAGGAAAAGTAGGGTTACAGAATCTTGTGCTTGGCGACTTTTATTTCATCTCCTTTGCTATTTGTATATCAGCGTGGTGTCCGAAGAGCGTACTTCTAGATCGGGATTTCTAATCTCATTCGTATCTTTTACAAATTCTCACTGCACGGACTTATTTTTGTTTTTATCCTCACCTTATGGCTTTGTTATTATTGGTTTTTTCGCCTTCGGGTACAGAGTTAAAAATTTAACACTTTTATTTTCTCTATTTTTGTTAAGGGTAATTTTTTTTATTTTTATTTACTGGTTTGTACTCTTTGTAGTAGATACTAGTTGCAAGATTACGATCCAAGATCCCGAAAAGCGTTACAATAGAAATAGCCCATAATGGAATAAAATATAATTTTAGTTATACTTACTCATAATTTAAGTAAAAAGAATAGGTATCCGACGCCCTTAAATGTTTATAGAATGTTTTCATTTGGTTTATTTTTTTAATATTCTTTTATTTATATAATAAATGCGCTATGTAAATTTACATAACAGATTCTCTCTAACAGAAATGACGAAAAAAGCACATATCCCATTTCCATGTAAATTTTTTTTCTTGTAAAACAATTATCGTACTTTTAACAGTTTAAATTCATTCTTTAACCAAATACAAATAAACTATTAATAAGATCAGTAGGTTATTTAAAATATATTCTACACAATTCCCCTTAGTTTTCATTCATTAAATAAAAAAATTATCGAATGAAATAAACGCTGTTTCTCCTCGCTTTACTGGAAAGCCCACAGAGTATGTTTGGCGTTAATTACGAAAACTGCAAGGCGATAACTCACTATTCCAAATATGACCAGATGTTTCGTCCAATGAGAGCAGACCGTAGGAAAACGGTCTGTAGGCTTTGTGAATATGCCTGTCACATGTATGGCTTTCAAGGCTGTTGCCAACGACAGGCGTAATCTTCTGCTCCTTGTCACGAGGAATTTCGTGGGCTTGGGCTGACGTTACTGCCAGACAAGGGAACGTAAGTAACAGCAATATATTAATGGAATTGTAGTTAAAATAAAAATTAAGTGTTCTTTATCTATACAGAATTGTCCAGTTTCAAGTGTTTATTAATCTCACGTAGCTAGGGGATATTATATTGGAATGCATAGTTATAGAGTAACATTAAAAAATTCTAACATATAGAATATTCGTTGAAACATCAGAAGTCTTGAACATTACAAACTGAAGCGCTGAAATCTGTAATATTATTATTAGTAGTATCATAATATTGTTATTTTGTTCCCAAAGTGGCTCCCACATTTCATGCATTGAATTATCTTTTTACTTCCTTGTACAAAGTACAGGAAGCATTGTATTGGGAAAAAATTTCGGGTATCATATTTCAACGAAAATATCCATTTTAACAGCTTTCGAATCCATTTGAACGATGTTTTTTTGTGAACGATTTCATCTGTACGTACGAACAAAATGAAGGACTCTTTTCCCAAAACAGATTGTAAAAAGAATAAAATGGATTCAGAGGAGATTTTTTTCATGCCGTCTGTACGTACGTATGTATATGCCTCGTATAACTCAAACACAACTAGCCTCAGAACATTAAAATTTTGTATATGAGACTGCTATAACATGTAATTGTGTACCTCCCTTTTTATTTGCAAAACACATACACACACACACACATATATATATATATATATATATATATATATGTTACTTGGCTGTGTGAGCTCAGATATTTTATTCTTATATGTTGGTAAATTGTGAATTTTTTGCTTAAAAAATTATTGAATAATGTTTTTCTTAAGTTCCAGTTAAGGATTTCATGCTTTTAGTTAATCTGCATGTAATAGCTGTAGAATTATCAACAATTTAAAATTTGTTTGTTTAAGTGCAACTAAACCTGACGAATCCGCCATTTGTTTACATTTGAAAACTCTTAGTAGAAGAGTGAATTCAGTCAGTTTTCTGCACCATCAGTGTTTTTAGCCGAGTGGAACCAAACGTAAACTTTCAAAACAAACGTAAACGTTTTGTACACGGAAAAATCTGCCTTCTTGTCCGCTGGCAGAACTGCTTGGTTTTGTGCAGAAACTCTAATTTTAATTGCAAAAATTCTATTTTTTTAAAAATAATTTTAACTGTATTTGGTGTTTAAAATGTTCTGTATTTTACGATTTTTAATGAAAATGTTTTGTGTTTTTATGT
>KK122567.1:512641-542553 GCA_000611955.2 Stegodyphus mimosarum | reverse complement strand
ACGCTACAAGTCGGTCACTGTATATCATCTTGTTCTTGAGCTCGCAACGTTAATAAAAGACCTGTAGCCCTGTAAATTTCTTTCACACTTCTATATACGGGTCAACTGTACGCAAATTGACCAGTAGTTTGTGTCCCACTGACTTTCTTGCACAAAATGGCCATCTTAATTTGATCTCGAGATTTCCTCAATTGGACTCTACGACAAAGGTGCATTATGCTGTCTACGTATGAGTCAGAATTTTCTCTATAGATTGATTTCTGTCAGTTTTTTCCTGGAGAATTCCTGGAATTAGCTCACACGCTAGTAATATTCGCCAACTGAAAGCATATAGGGGTGATGAACTGAGATTCAAGCACAGAATGCTTTTGGTGATCGCATACCTTCCCTCGCAGACCTGTTCCCGCAGTGCGAAACAAAGATCACATCCTTGCTTCATCATGGAAATGAGCATTGCTCTCTCGGAACTCGAACCTCGGACCTCTCGAATATGCGCCGAGTGTGTTCACAATTACTAATGCTAAGAAGGCAGGAGAAATACCTTATATACTCCCCCTTTTAAAGGCGACTGGGGAATAGAGCACCCAATCACCAAATCCTGGTGGTGGAGAATCATCATCCACCATCTCTTTTTTTTAGTTCGAGCGCCACTGTAAAGACATTAGGATTTTTAATGCTGAAAAATGACGTGAAAAATGATCAATGCCCTCACCGGGCCTCTCGGATACGCTCCGAGTATGCTGACCATTACACCACGAAGGCATGCTAAGAAGGCGGCAGAAATACCTGATAATGTCCGCCTGTTTTTTTGCGGACATAGGTCTTGATAACGTTTGAACGATAAAAAGCAAATTTGCAGAGCTCGTATTACGAACAAACACAAAGATTTGAAAACACTGCTTATATGAAACGGCCTATTTGAATCACGTCAAATGTATGTGGAATATGCCTGCAGCATATTTAATTTCTCTCCGTAGCTCTCTTCAAAAATTTTGCGAGTTAAGAATATATCTGCTCAGTGAATGGACATACTTTATCAAGACCGCTTATATGATCTCATTCTTGGCATAAATCACCGCTGTGAGGGCTTACAATCCGTGTTAACCCATCAAAGATTTTTTTATCATCCAAAATCCTACATTTTTGCTTGTGATTATTATTTTATTATTTATTAGTCGATTTCTTTGTACTTCCACACTCTATTTTCCTTTGTTATATTCTAAGATTTGTGAAAGTTTTCATGATTTCTAACAGCTGTATTTATATTTGCCTAAATATTTTGCTTTGTGTTGGATATAAGTTTTATTATTGATTAAAATGGTATTATTGTACGCTATGTAATGCCTTGACATATACCATACATATATACATATATATCAAAGCATTTTGTAGACAGACGATAGAAGAAAATAAAAGTTACGGAAATTTCGAAATATAGATAAGAAAATCAAAGTTAGACTTAGGAAGAATTTCAAAACATACCTGGAATATTTATAAATAATAATGCAATGCATTTTATTTTTCTTTCATACAACTTGGTGAAACCTAATTTAGAACTTGTTCTGTATTATTTCAAGCTACATCGAGCAACAGCTAAACAAAATGGTCAGCGGAATCCGAGCACTCATTTATTCAGCACCTACTTCATTAAAGCAGGTATGCTAATGAAGTCAAAGCCTTGTGTCCATTAATGGTAGGAATACTTTTATTCGTGACTCTTTTCCCAGTGCTTACATTAACATGTGAATGAACATTCGACTCCTTCGACTTATTGTCACCAATTCGCTAAGCAAAGCGGTTCTTGTCGGTGATTGAAATAATACTTTCTCTGCTCGCAATTTGTTACATCCCTTTAACTTCAGTAGCGTGTTTTCGTGTTATATTATATAGTATTCGTAAATAAATACATACATATTTCGTATGTCTATCTGTGGTGAATTTTTCATTTCAAGAGTATATCAATTAAAAAAAGAACAAAAGAATTACTTCTAATAACTCTAGTGTTCACCTCACACACACACAAAAAAAAAAGGGGGACAGCTCTATATCTGCCGTCCTACTGGGTCGATTGGCGAAATTCAACTTGCGTTTTTCATGTCTCCAAAACTCGTATAAGAATGTATATTAGATTTATATATAGCATTGTTCTAGCATAGGTATTTGGATACAAAATCGGACTTTTTCTGAAAAAACATACCAATTTTCTTCCATACTTCGATTCTACGACTCAAAGTATGCCTAAATATTACATTTTGCAAAATCTGATGAAAAACTTAACCGGAAATTTTAAAATTAGTCTTGACGCATTTTCCTCAGTTTGCGCCAAGAATAGTTAGTTCACTCGGTGAAATTATTAATTTTATGGTAACCAGTTTTCATTTCCCTTTCACTGTGCACGAACAGAATGAAAGATGCATCGATCATTCTTTCAAATAATTTTAACAAAGGGCTTAAACCGTATTTGTCGCTTGTAAAAAATGTGCCAAATTTAAAAAAGTGCCAATATATAAATATTCGGAAATTTTGAATAAAAAACCCTAATTTTTTGCAGGTGTGCCTAGAAGTACATCTACTTTTAGATGATGTTAAAAATTTTATAGGTCACAATACAAAACGTTTTTCGAAAAATTTATAAAAAATATTTAAAAATAAATCATAAAAACTGTGCGAATTATAATTCGATTCAGCTTAAATACCGAATTCTGGAAGAAAGACTCAAGTAAGTTTAATAAAAAAAAAGAGATTATTAATAAATATATATCAAATTCAATTAACATGGAGGAGCTAAAATGTTGAGAGCTAATTTTTCAAAAACTACTCGTGCGATTTTTACAAAACTTGGGAGATTAGCATAATTTGAGCATTAGAATCGAAATATGGAAAACATTTTGCATGTCATTTCAGAAGAAGTCCGATTTTTGTGTCAAAATTCATATGTTAGATTAATGCTACATATAAATCTAATGTATATTCTAAGTCACGGTCGAGACATAAAAAATGTAGTTAAATTTCGTTAATCGGCCGACTAGAATGGGTGATATAGAACTGTCTACCCCTTTTTTTTCCGGAAAGTTTACCTCCGGTTATATGCTGCTTTATAAAAACAGCCTTCAATTTAAAAGCCCAGATATATCAATTAAAATAACAGATATAATGCGGATATTGTCTATTATCAAATATAAATATCGTAATCTCAGAATAACGCACCTAATAATAAAAAAGTAAAATCTTTCTGCTTGAAAATCTGTCTCATGAATAACGTTGTCCTGAATTAATACAACTAGCTGCGTAGAAGCGTAAGTGGATTCCATTAAAACTGTACAGTTATGGGCGATCGAAAATATAATTTTAAAGGTAAAATGATATATTCTGGACAACAACTAATGATTTGAGAATTATTAAATATTAATTTTATGTAACATTGATGTTGCATGAGAGTTTAACAAATAAAGTTATGAGCAACTACGCATTATTTCATTTTTTAAATACATATGATTGCAACTTATGTATTTATATTTTGTGTACTACTTACTGCATTTTGTATTGGTCTATTTTGTTTGCTATATTTTACTCTCACACTTTAAGACTGAAAAACGAAAAAATGTTTTCTAATTAGTTTTTTTATTATTAAACTAAGGGAAGTATCTGATGCCATTAAAGTTAGATTGAAAGTAATGTATCTAACAATAGAATAAACAATACCGCTGTAATCTTCTCTAATAACGATACAAAAAATACGATTCATAGTTATACATTTTTCAGCCTCACGCGATATGGAACCCGCATACAAAATTTAGATAGACTAATAAACTAATTCTCTCTCATTATATCAGCAACAATGGCACAAAGTTTTTAATAATTTTCGTCCTTTTAATCAAATGGTCGTAAAAGCTCATCCAATATTTCGCCTATATTAAATTTTCGTCGATTAAATGTGGCAAAAAAATTGATCAGATAACAACAGAGCGAACAAACACACAAAGAGACATTCTTCTTTATATATACAGATTTTGTAAAACTTACTATTTTTCCATTCACAAAATCTGCGATTTGAAAAGCGAGTAGTAGCAATACTTTTTGAAATAAAGCATTTTTATCTCCAACGCGCGAGACTATTGCCACTCATAAAAATTATTGTGCAAAAATGAATGTTTTCAGAGTTTTTAATTAATATCTCGGCTGATTAAAGTCGTACGACGATGGGAACAGTCGAAATGGCTTCCCACGAATTTTTAGAATCGAGAATAATGTATTTAATGTTTGGTAATGCTATTTTGATTTCATCGTAAAACTTAGAAATTTTTTATTAATAAACTCTACGATTTGAAAGATAGCACTCCTCGAAATAAAGCAGATATTTACTTCCAGGGTGCGAGACTGTTGCCACTCAGAAAAATGAGGACGAAAATTAGCGTTTCACAGTTTTTAATTAAGATCTCTGATTTTAGCTACTTTCGTTTTGGAAAAAAGTGGACGTCGATCTTTTCCAGAACCTAGAAAAGAACTGTAGAAAGTTTGGTGACGACAGCTGTAGTAGTGATTGAGTGATTAACGAATAAACACACGTTCATCTTTATGTATATAGATACATATAAACCTATATTTTCCTTACAGTTGCTTAAGTATTCAATGTTTCATTTGGGAAAGCTTTCTGTCAAACAGATGGCTTTGTAATGCGAAGCTAATTCTGAAGAAATCTTTTGTATTTTACGGCAAAAGAGAATTGTAAATGAAAAGAAAATTATGAGTGTATATTGCATATAGAAATACCTGAAATGCATTTAAGGCAAAAGATAATTGCCAAATTCTTCTTTCTTTTGGGGCAAATAACTGTGAAAAAGCTTCATTTCGAGAGAAAAGCATAGCGGTCTTTTATTTTTAAAAGTAAGTTATCTTATTGAAGTTAGCGTAATTATTTCTTTCTAAAGATGAGAGAAGCTGTTTATATCTTTCGAGAAAGCAGAATTAAGGCAGAACTTTGCCAGTTACAATCAGATATGTTTAATGGAAGTACAAGTAGCAGCCGTTTGTTTGAAGCAAATTTTGAAGAAAAAATAATTTCTTTTTTTAGGAGGAACTAATTTCCGGGGGAGAGAACGAAACGGGGAAACGAATTTCCTTTTCAACTGCTAGCATATCGTTTTATTAAAACGCTCACCATCAGCAAAACGTTCCCAAAGGCATTTAACTTATCCAAGGCTTGGGAAAGCTACAAAATTTGAAACTAGATAATTATCATTAATATATTTATTAGCACATTTATGCAGATTTAAATAATACTTTTCGAACTTTTATCCTCCAAAATTTAAAAAGCTTTTTAACCAGTAAAAAAGTTTCAAAAACAGTATTTACTCACTCATTTCCAACAGTGATGAAAGCTCATCGTGTTTGTAACAACAATGATTGAAACTAGTTTTACGTTTCTGAAACCTCATTTTGCATCTCAAATAGCTGCATAGAAGTAAAACCCGCTGAACACTCATAGTTCCAGTCTTGGCGAACGGGCTGGCTGCATGGAAGTTTTTGTATTTTCCTTCATGTGTAGCTAGTGTTGGATAAGAGCCAGTTTTCCTTAAAACGTCCTCCACGATGCATTCCTCTCTTTCCGTACACTGTCTAATGGCGGAGCACATAATAAATTAAAAAAATAGCTGCATTTTTAAATTATTATAATCATCGCGGTTTGTAACTGTTAAAATCATGTTTCTTCTTATTTTCAAAGTTGTATGGGCCTATTCTATTGTCAAATTATGTCACTTTATAAATATGCTTATACTTAAAATACAATGTCTACCGCATGAAGTATTTACTGCATATGTATACCTTGTCAGGACTGAGTGTTCGGTGCATACCCTTGGTGAACATATTCGTGAGTTAGTTGAAGTCCTGATCTTGAACTGGGAGCTGAATGCAGCTATGTTCTGTGTAGAATACTGTGATTAAGTTGGAGAATAACTGCACTTGAAAGGGATTTAAAATCCTCTATTATTAAACCACAATTATGTACAACCACTTCCCAACTCGGTTGGGATACAGAAAGTAGAGACCGCAGTTGGGTCTAAAAATGAACAATCAAATAAATTTAAACTAAAACTAATTAGAAATTAAACAGTCGTTGCTCACAGAGCTATAACGCGAGGTTGGCCTCTAAACTAAATAGTGCGTAGCAAGATTTAACTAATACTGACGCACTTGGAATTACTTCAATAAGCAATCACGTAAAAGCGCTATGGCTTAGAATTTAAATGCTAGCTAGTCAGGCGAACGTTGAATAGAGTAACCGTGGTCTGAGACTAAAAGCTCTCTCACACTGAGAGGTTCCTACCTCTCGCTTAAATATAACTTGGCTGCACTTCAAATTAGCATAAAGCTGAACGCGCGCTTCTTCTAACGGGAAGTTGAAAATGAGAACAGATAGAAAAGCATAAATTAAAATAAAACTTTGTTACCTTAACTAAAACCTTACGACCTACGTCATTTGCTTTCTGTTAAGGTTTTATATCAAGTTTTTAACCAGTTTTTCTTCAAGTCTTCTCTGTTATATTGTCTCTGATTTTGAAGCATTTAAATAATTTATATATATAGAAATGTATGCGAAATAATTAAGCTAGCAAAAGAGACTGCGCCTTCAAGTATATAAGTAACAGCGTAATAAAGTCTATTGCAAGACTGGATCTAGCCTAGGGTAGATCCTAGGGTGTACATTATCTAGTCTATACTGCAGATTAGATAGATTAAACAGGTCGATAGCGATAAGTGCTTAACGAAATTTTGCATTGTATGTTGGGCCTAACCTATGGAAGACATTATTTGATTTTACTCTTTCTGTAGCTGATTAGAATATCTTATATTAACACAAATTCTGTTACGAACTTGAATTTTTAGAAAAATTAAATTTGCGCTCTTTGAAAAGGGATTAAGATATCAAATTATTGATTCACTTACTTTTATTTCTAAGCTCCAACAACAGATAGAATTGCGCTGTGTTATGCGCATCGTGTTTTGAATAGTTAACAGAATTCGATTGTGCATATTCTGTAACTTGAAAAGGATACAGAAAATTAGCATAATTCTTCTACTTATAAGCTGAAAAATGGTGGGAAGTATCGTCCATTCTCTTGTAGAGCCTTCGGTTTTTATAAGAATGTCCTTTCGATAGGGTATCAGCCCAGGAACCAGTGCTTCGTGGCATGGGGCCATCTAAAGTAAAAATGATGTTCTGACCACACTCTTATCCAATACTAGCAATAAATTGCATCGTTTAGTGACCTTGCCAAAAATAGTCTGATTAATGCAATTTAAGAAGAGATGTTGAGATATGATAATAAGTGGAGATGATATATCAGGAGGTTTTTACTGCAGTGACAAAACCCTACTCATCATTCAAGTAAAGGATAATTGAAGTATAAATTTATATCCAGGAAATATGGCTGCCGGTAGTAAAGAAAGTGACAAAGAGGTTGTTGAAAACGAAGACTTATTAAGATTACTATGTTAGGGGGAATTCTAGAAAGGAAATTTTTGGTCTTTACGACAGAATTTTACAATTGAGCGAGAAACCATGTTTATCTCTAAAATTAAAGAGAATTTGTTAGCACAAAAAAAGCAGTTTAAGAAAATTATATTGAAAAAATTTTTAATGAAATAAATGAATAAATATTAAACCCCTTTTTTTTGGAAATCTTGATTCCGCGACCATAAAAGTTTCATTATTCCATAAATAATATCTTTTCCATCTTTGTTTTTTTTTACCTTATAATATCTACACGCCATCTGGTGATTTAATAAAATTCTGTAACGAAAGGTGGGTCATATACAGGCATACTTGCTATCGCTATCATATATTAAAAGTTGTTGCCAACATACATCCGGTGCGGCTGAATTATTTATTCGTATCACAAAGCAAATTATTACAAATTTTTCATTATATGAGTACATACAATTATGTAAAGCATATTTAGTTTTCGTAATATTTAATACGTAATATAATGTTCACTGGTCAGGTGCTTTTCCTCAGCTCATATATTTCCAATAGATTCGATTTTTTGTATTATCAAAAACAAAATCTGTTAATGTTGTACTTTGTTAATGTGCTGTTAAAACAGTTCTACTGTTCAGAACTGTTCTTCTCTACCGTGCTAAAACAGTTCTACTCTTCTTCTTATGTATTTTTTTCAATTACTGTCAATAAATTTCAATACAGTTTGGAATCAGCAATAAAGGCACATCGTTTTTTCTGCTGCTGTGTTTCCTTGTTTCTGCAAATAGTTTAATATAAGTTCGATTATTGATAAATTAGCATTAAATATGATGTTAGACTTGCTTCTTTTAAGCAAGAAATAGTAATAAATAGGATTCAAAATGCCCACTTTATAGCTTTATAAAAAATTTATCTCCTTATGGCAGCAAAACTTTAAGTAATAAATTAAATTATAAAATGAACTGGAATTCTAAATCAGAGAAAAATTATTTTACTTTTTAGCTTTACTATTTGCAAATATTTTACCACCTTAACTTCATTTGTAAAAGAGTAAAAACTGGAAATAATTTGATTAAAACGGACAAAATAGAAACGTTTCTTTTTGGAGAGGGGCGTCTGTAAGAGTCTTTTAGCAAGAATAGTAGACCAAGCTTATTTATATTCTCAAAAATTAAAATTCTAAAACGAAATAAGATTCGAAAGTTATATTAGATTTAAAATTTTTTACTTTTCATGTATTACTTGTTTTCAGCGGTAGTAAAATCGCCTTAATTTAAAGTTAAATCGCATTTTAAACTTTTCTTTTTATCGCATACAATAAATTGCTATTTTTAAAACTTTCGCTTAGTTTATAACACTTTTTCGATTTATATGCTTGTTCTTAGAATATTTTGGCAACACTGGTGCAATATATTATACAATTACATTTATCGTTTTACAAGCTTTTATTTAGTACACTCATGGTGTTTCACTGTAGGTGGAATTTTGTTATCAATTTTCAACCTACTTCCTCCTTAGCTATTGAGTTCCAATTTTGTACACAGTCTGCTCCTCCATGACGCTACATTGTGGTGAAGCGAGATTATTCAAAATTCGATTCAGGTAATTGTTATTTAAAGTTTAAACTATTTTTTTGAAAATACCTTCGTTTAACGAACAAACTAAGCATATCAGAACCAATCGAATACAGCGGATGCAATGTTTTTCAGGGAAACTTGTATGGAAATTGTAACTCAAAATTTTAGCTGTTCAATGTTAATCGAATTTGGTATATATTTACTAATATATCTCTTTTTATTAAACTTTTTTTATTCTTCCTTTCACACTTAGAAACTTACATTCATTTCAAATAAAATTCACTAATCTTTTTATGATTTATTTTTCAAATTTGTATTTATAAATAACTTTCACAAATTTTTCTAAAAGAATTTTGAATTATAACCTATAATATTTTTACCATCATCTTAAAATAGATATATTTCTAAGAGCACCTACAAAAACTTAGAGTTTTTTTATTCAAAATTTTCTAAGATGACCGTGAATTTACATATTGGGGCGTTTTGAAGTTTAACATATTTGTTATGAGCGATAATAACGCCAAATGTGGTTTACGCAAAACATTATTTGGAAGTATGAACGATTACTCTTTTCCGCTCCTGTGCACTGAAAAAAAGGAAAAGAAAATAGGTTGCTATAAATTCAAAAGTTCGCCAAGTGAATTATTCTTGGCGCACACGCAAAAAATGCGCCAAAATAAATTTTGAATTTCTCCGTAAATTCGCCCTAAATTTTACAAAAATTAATTTACAAAATTTAATATTTAGGCGTAATTTGAGTCTTAGAAATCAAAATATGGAAAAACGTTGAAAACGTTCTATTTTGAGTCAAAATACCTGTGCTAGAACAATGCTATATATAACTCTAATATATATCCTATATATAAATCTATCTAATACATATCCTAGGTCGCGCTTACGAGACATGAAAAACGCAATCTGAATTTCGTCAATCGGCCCAATAGAACGGGAGATATAAAACTCTCCCATTTTTCAATCGCAGTGTACTTAAGGCTAAGTTAATTAACTATACGAAGTATATTAAATGTTCTTCTAAATCTTGGATGAATAGTTTAACATAGCATTCAAAGAGAGACAATGAAAGCATTAACAACGATTTCGTACTTCCGAACATGCATGAGTTAATAACAGCTAAGGACAATTTTCTCCACCCACATCACAGACTTTCTATCTTCGTAAGAAATGAATACCAGATTAAGAACCCGTATACAGAATCAAAACAGCGTATTCTATCCGATCTTACGGATTAAGATATTACCCAATCTGTAGTCGACCAACTCTGCCCACAAAACAAAAGGAAAGACATTAACTATGTACATCAGCCAAATACTAATATATCATAAAAAGAAATTTCAGTAGGGAAACTTCGGTCGTTAGATAATGGATAAATGACTACGAGCAGATAAAAGAATTAAATAAACTCAGTATCAGCCCGAAGGGGATAGCCCAGAAGGGCTGTTAGTCTCGAAACGGCATTTTGCGTTGAATCACTTAAATGCGATGTATCACTTTTAAAATTGTTGCTTCCAAATATTTATCGCCCTGTATTTTATTTAAAGAAACTAAATAATGAAGAATCTTCGTGAATGTATGTATGTTTCTCCCACGGTGAAAAAACAACGTTACGTAGATTTAAATTCATCAAATTTTGAATAACATAGTCCACCACGCGAACATGGGCACCTGAGATCCCGAATTTGGAATTTGTTTTGTAGAGACATTAGGTTATTTCGGAAGCAGGAGTAAGGATAAATGAGCAACGCCTTCACCGAGAATCGAACCACGGAAATCTCGGTTACACGTCGAACGTGCTAACCACTACACCACGAACGCGAAGAAGGTGGGAGAAATACCTAATATACTCACCCTTTTAAAGGGCGACAGGGATTTGGGGGATCCAGTCGCCAAATCCCGGTGGTGGAGAAATACCTTATAGTTTTATTGTCTATTTCATATTTTGTAAAACTTTAACGAATTTTCAACTAAAAAAACCTAGCAATTTTGAAGCGAACACTGGCAACATTGTAGGGAATAAAATATTTATATCTCCAGCGCACCAGATTGTCTATAGGAAATTCTAAAGATACGCTGTTTTTAAATATTTTTAGTCCAAAGTGGCTATAGCCCAAATGCTCTCGAAACGTATATATGTCTATAAACAGGGGGAAAAACCGTTTGGGAGTAACATAAAATCTGAAATATTTCAAATTTTGATTATTATTGTTATTTTTTTAATTTACTCAGTTATATACAGTTTCTTTAGCGGCTCGTATTTTGATTTCAGGATGCAGCCTAATAGTTATTTAACCTAACGCCTATCTGGCAGCTCATTCATTGCAGCAATACTACAAAACCTCTTTACCACAAGATATGAAATCAGATGGCACTGTTTGTTGATAAACTACAGTGTAATCAATGTGTACCTAATTTTAGTATTTCAATATTCAGGAATAGAAATGTAAAACATACAAAGTAAAATGATATAAATTCGCATATGTTTCCTAGCCACAGCATATGGAAAAATACATAGTTCATCAAAGAATGCCCTTTAAAATATTTTTGTAAACTTACAAGCGACATCCATTCCAACAAAAAGAGACAGCGAGAGAGAAAAGACGAG
This sequence comes from Stegodyphus mimosarum, assembly GCA_000611955.2. Taxonomy (NCBI): domain Eukaryota; kingdom Metazoa; phylum Arthropoda; class Arachnida; order Araneae; family Eresidae; genus Stegodyphus; species Stegodyphus mimosarum. The sequence continues at coordinate 530,876 of KK122567.1, read as the reverse complement.
AAACAGAAAAAGGTGATTATAAATTAGAAAACTAAAGCAATCTGCTTTGAAGCAAAGTTTATTGAGTGAAACGACAATAAATATGCAAAATATGTTAAGTACTCATATCTTCAGTACTTAAAGCAATGCTTAGCTTGATAAAACCCGCAAAACCTTTTTCTCGAAAAAAAATAGTTACTGAAGAGAAGTGAATGAAAACCTGAAAACTCTTTTTACAACTTTCAAATCGTTTCATTTCACTTAATATTATTCCAATTACAAATTTTAGTACCGTCTGGATGACAGATGCACTCATACTCTCAAAATTTCGTAGTGACCATTTAAGAGGCTTTGTATTCCAAGGTGGGCAAAAAAAACCCATCGATTTATCCGAAATGTAATAATGAGCAGACTTCTCCGCCACATATTTTTATGTGTCTGGGCTTGTCCTACGGCGACCCACACTCACTTCCAAAAGTTAAGAACGAAGATGTAAAATGCGAAAAAATCAACAAATACTGCTTTGATTGGCATAAAATTCGGCAGGAAAGTAGCATATATATTTATGCATAAAGCGAAATCAATAATTATATACAGAAATGAAAACAATATTAAATTTTTGTAAGTTACCAGATAAGGACATACTGGAGACTTAAACAGAATTATGTATAAAGTGAAAATAAACAGCATAAAATGAAAAAAGGACATCAATAGCTTGTGTGATCCCCCCTCATCTGTATACAAAGTTTACACTTTGTGACCATGCTTACAATTAGGTGGTCAACCACCGCAGAATTAAGCAATTACAATTCTTCTTGTAGAGCAGTTTCCAGCTCAATAAGAGTGGCTGGAGGTGGGAAACATGAAGATACAGCACGTCCGAGAGCATCCCAAAGATTTTCAATGGGATTAAGGTCGAGCGAATATGCTGGCGACGCTACACGCGCAATCCCTTCACTCTCCAGATAGTCATCGACGATGTCAGCTCTATGGGGATGCGTTATCGTGCATTAAAACCAAAGTATTGCCAACTGCTGGAGCGTACAATCTCACAATGGGTTCTAGGACTTCGTCCCGATACCGGACAGCCGTCAAAGAACCCCGTTTATAGATGTGCAGGACAGTGCGGTATCCTAATGAAGTCCCTGCCCACACCATAATGCTTTCGCCTCGGAATGCGTGATGTTCGGTGATGTTTTGGGATTGATTGCGTCTTCGTTGTTCACGCTATATCCTTATACGCTTGTCATCTGGCTCCAGAGCAAATCTTGACTCATCAGTAAACATGACATCGCCCCAGTCAGGCACATTCCAATTGACATGTTCCCGGCACCACTGTAATCGTGCCCCTCTTGATTGGACGGATAGAGGAACGCAAATGCGAGATACCCGGGCGTACAGTCCACTCATATGTAATCTTCGACGTACAGTAGTTGCAGATATCGCCTTACCAATGGACGCTGTAACCATGTCCATATGTCACACGTGTGGAGGTCGCTCTGCTATTCCGCTTGCTACAATAGCAATATATCGATCTTCCGCGGGAGTTGTAACTTTGGGCGACCGGCTACGGGCCTTCGGACCACTGCCTGTGTGTGGTTTGGAATTGTTTCCATAAACGGGAAATTACAGAATGATGAACGCCGAAGAAAACAGCAACATCTGTGATCGACTGTCCTGCTTCAATGCGCCCCCAGCACGCCAGCGTTCAGAGTCTTCCATTCGTCTTCTGGAAATCATAGAAACACGTATGTCTTGAAAACAAATTGTACGAAAGTTTTAAACACCTTCTATCAGCACTTACAATCAACTTCTCTAACCCTTCCTAAAGCTGGCTTCTAATAAGACTGCCTTTTTTGCATATTTCTTGACATGAAAGCGCGATTGGCTGTTACTTAACATATTTGCATACTTCCATCTACCTCTGCAGCGAATTGCATCCTCTTCAATTCTGATTGGCTTCCGGAAATTAGCATTTTCCTCTCCGTGCTTAACTTTTGGAAGAGAGTGTATTAAATCTTCCTATTCTGGTCTGTGACTTCTTGAAGGTGAATAAACTCGTGGATCTCGTCTAGCAGATGCTGGATCCGAGGATTAGCAACTACACAATTCATATGAGAAACATATCAACATGGAAAATATAGGTATTGGATGTCTAAGTATTCATATTATTTTCTTGATGAGGCTTTCGTAGAATCTTTCACGCCTCATTTCATGTATAACAAAAATACAAGGCAGTTGTTCTGAGAAATTCCTTCACAAAAGCATCTGTCATGAGAAAAATATCTATGAAGAATTTTCTTCCACAGCAAATAATGCATCAAACGTGACTAGCAAATTCGTTTACGCTCCAATATTCCAAATAGTTTGTTAAGTGCTCCAGAAATAAATGTAGCATGCTTCTTAAGATGATATAATTTATACGCTAATTATAGTGACAGTATTTTAGATAAGAGCTTTATTCTATAAAAGGGGAGTGCAAAGTACACTTAATAATTGTTCTTATGCGATTTTCTTTAAATGGGTTTCGAAATACCCTTTTTTATACGACTTACATTATTTTATTCGTTTATTTATTATTTTGCAATATGCAAACATTGCGACTTTTAAAATATCCATGGGAATTTCATTCTGAAAAATACGCTTTTCAAGATAACATTCCAAGAATTTACATTTATAAAAATAATGCCGCTTGCTTTCAAAGCAGCATTTTTTTACGATCTAACTTCGAAATTCTAAAGCAGTAAAATTAATTCTGCGAATTCCTTAGTACGTGCTGCATTATGCGGCATTCATTTCTATAAAATTAAATTATGAGAAATTCCTAGCAATTTTAACTTTATTGCGTATGCTAGTTTTCATTTTTCATTTCGTATTTAAAGTTATAAATATTTAAATGCTTTAAAAGTAGAAATCAAATGCAACTTTATTTCGTTTTTAGAAGTTACGTTCCTACTATATAAACTAAATTGCTATAAAACTGCTGTATAGTCTGGTGATAAAACTATTTAAATTTTTTTCAGCATCTTCTTTGTATATGCACATGCATGCAATTATCTTTAGGAATTAAAACTTATAATACGTTTCCAAAGTATAAAATTCATGTATAGGTTAAAAAAAACATTTTGAGATGATTTGTTTGAAAACAACTTTTACTGTTTCGTTTAGATTACCACATTTTTAACATAACTTGGTTTATTTCTCCTTAGTTACATACAATACTGCAAGTTTTACGCTGTTCTGTCTTTGGGTTCTCTGGAATCCGGTTATCGTATAAATCCAGAATCAAGGCTCAATATTTCAAGCTTTTGCTTAAATTGCCGAAGATTTTCTATATTGCTGAGATACAGCTTCCTGTAGAATGACGAAGCTCTGATGTTATACTTCTAACCTTTTCCAAGAAAATTTATTTTGCAATAATTTTTTCATAATGAGTATAAATAAGCCATAGATACAGGAGTTTAAAACATATGTGTAATGGCAAATTTTAGTGCACTATAAAAAGGAAAATTTTTGTACATTTCAATAATATTCTTTTTTCATTAAAAAATAAATAAATCTGTTACATTGTTAAGAGAAACACAAATGCTTAAGGTAACTTACATGAACACTTTACAGTACTTCGCTTTGATGTGAATTTAAATAACCCTTAGTTACAGGAGTTTAAAATACGTGTGTAATGGCTAATTTCAGTGCACTATAAAAAAGAAACTTTTTGTATTTTACAGTAATATTTTCTTCATTAAAAAATAAACACCTCTGTTGCGTCTTTAAGAGTAACAGAATGCTGAAAGTAAGTGAACCTAGTTTTAAAGGCGGATAGTAGAAGTGTAAGGTTTATCTTAAGTTTTCAACAATTATCTTTAGTTTAAGCTACTTTCCTGTCCCTCCTGATTTTCAGCTTACAATTTCCTACCAGAATGTATTTTTAGAATGGTATTTAAGTCAAAGTTCCACTGACTGAGGTAGAGAGACTTAGAGTTTCTGGCTAGCGCGCATTCGCCTTTTGGCTACGTCTAAGCTGTTACTATGCTTGGCCGTATTTAAGCCCTTGATAGCTTCGCTAGCTTATTCGATATTTAGGGGATAAGTACTTAAAATTTTGATAGTTTCGGCTATATTTTTAGTTAAGCATTAGTTAAGTCTTAGCTCTTATTATTTTGAGTTCAAGCTTAAGTGGAGGCTTTGCTGTACGCCCTGAGATAGGGGCAATTCTTATTTTGAACAATAAAGGCTAATTAACCCTTCTTGAGTTTACGTCTCTGTTCCTGAACTCAAGCGATTATTCGCTTAGCTGTTTACGAAGTTCCTACACATTTAGCTGTTAGATAAAAGGTTGGAATTCCACAGACGACATAGCACACTGAAATCTGGGATCATCAAAACATCTGTTCATGAAGAATCCTGTTCAGGAACAGATCATCTGAACAAAAAACGTCTCGGATGACGAAGGTTGTCTCGAAATACGAACAATCAAGACGGCTACAAGTGCTTTTCAAAGGTGTTTTGAACTAGCGTATGGCACAGAATTAGCTTGAGAGACTACTGAAAATGTCATTTTATAATTTTCCGTGCGTAAATCTCATTAAAAAAAGCGTGGCAACAAGTGACTTGCAATACAATGAATTCGGCTTGTAGAGAAGTTTAGCCAGATTGTGTTACAGACAGAGACTTCAAGGATTTTGACTTAAGTGGTTTTTTTTATCTATGATATTCTGTTTCATGTTACACACTCAAAGTGGCAATTATGCTGCTGGGCAAAGCATGGGTTTTTAAGTTAACAGTGAATACGTGAAAGTGTTAATTAGAGGAATATAAAAAACATACTTAACGAAAAAAGTACTAGAATAAATTCAAAAACAGCAACAAAAGTAACTAATGTTTTCAGAGAAAGAGGAATGACGAAAGGATGAGCCCAGTTCAAAATCCACAAAATGTGTACAAAATGGGCAAGGTGTAAAGCAAGGATTTTCGACCAAGAAGGAATCCCCTGAGAGAATTTTAAGAGATTCAGGGTGAAGCGAAAGCGGTCACCCTGACTCTGCCTGTTTCCTATTCTGCCGTTAAAAAATAATTTAAATCTAAATAAATGTATATGTATTTTTTTAATTTTGGAAAAGGGGTAGTTGTTTTAGCAATGCTTGGGCGTGCTTGTGTTAAAAAAATTGAGAATAACTAGAGAAATGTGTTCATGTGACATACCATTCCGAAAATGCAATGGCTACGCATAATTTTCAATGAAAATTTCATGTTTCACTTCAGAAGCATTTTAAAATGCAACCAGAAGAAATTACACTGGACAAATTTTGAACGGAACTTTTTTTAAAATTAAAATTTAAGCATTTCCATTAGTTTGTGCTATAACCTTATGAATAAAAATGCTGTTACAATGTTTAAATAAGCTTCATCTGTGGCCTAGGAGCAAATTAATATATTTTACATTATTTCTTATGAAAAAAATATATTCGGCTTACGAACATTTCAAATGTTGAACAGTTTTCTGGAATGAATTAACCTCGTGAACCTAGGTTTCACTATTTGATGTTCTAACGTGCTTCGGAAAAAAATATGTGACAAATGTTTGCATGCTTAGAAGCACAGATATCTAATGTTTCATGAATACAAGCATAAGTAATAAACACTTTTATCCAGCATGAACTCAGCAAAACTAGTGTACACCACAAGCTCTAAATCTTTGCTGATTTAAAAACTATCATTTCTAAACTGCGCCTAAACTGTCTAACTGTCAACTGTAAACTAAACTGTCAGTGTATTAGTCTACAGTGTACTACCAAAATTTAACGTTTATTTTAATATCTAAACAATCTATCTGGCTTCCATTTATAAGTCAGCATATAAAATATTTACAGCATTCTACAATGGCTTATAAGATATATTTTAACTTTATAAGAGTTGTTTTAATTTCAAAGTGCTTTCCTATCAAATCTTGTTTCCACTTACAATTCCCTACCAGAATGAGGTTTTAGACTTGCGTTGAATGCAAATGAGTTAGAAGTAGTATTTAAGAAAGGTTCATCTTACTTCGTGAGAGAGCTAGGAATCCCAAGTAACGCGTATTTGCCTTCAGGCTAAATCTCTCTTGAAGCTGTTACGCTCGGCCGTTATTATTACGTGTCTTTCGATATTCGTCGGCTAATTTAAATTAAGGGCCAACTACGTTAGATACTTGTGTTAGCTTTGGTTAAGTCTCTTAGTTAGTCATACTCAGTTCTTATTTCTTATTTCAGTTCAGGCCCGATGGAGGCCTTGTTGCAAGCGCGAGAAAGGCGCCAACTGTTAATCTTTTTTTTGAGTGAACTAAAGGGTAGTTAACTCTTCTTGAGTCTACGTCTTTAGTTATTTGAACTCAGCGCTGAGTTGCTTAACAGTTTACTAAGTTCCTCAACGTTCATTTAGTAGAATAAGAGTGAGGAGCCCTACAAGCTTTTGGATTTATGGCAGGGTTACATTCTGATAAACTCAGCGTAAAATGAAAATATCATAATTCGAAAGTATACTTAATACCTCGCTTACTAAGCATCATGAAAAAAGCTGATTGTACGACTTTCATCTTTAGCTTTTCGTAAAGTTATTTTCTTAGATCAAAACTTCCGTTCCGTTACTTTCGATACATTCTTTTTCCTTCTAAGGTTTATTCTTCTTCCTTTGTTTTCGAAAGTTTGTCGTAAATACTCGCCAATAAGTTTATTTCTCATTAAATCTATTCATATTTTATGTGAGCATTCTGTGCCTTTTTTTTCCCATTGATACTGCGTTTTACGAATCCAAAATTTGTACCAAATTTGACCGAACCTGAAAACTGGCGCCATTTTGCTCACTGCATTTGTTCACTTCATGGCTGTTTGTCACATTCTATTGAGTTTCACAATATTATGTTATTGAAGCTAAGTCTGGTTTACTATTATCATATTACAGTTTTAAAACTAAGAAAGTTTCGTGGAAATAGCTCATAGTATTTTGTGATAACACTGTGTGATTGATTTGTTTATTATTAAAGTGTTCCAACTTGTAATAGTTTACTTTCTTGACATAGTAGAGTATTTCTATGAGTTTGTTACATTGAAAATATATTCTATTGTATCTTGCAATAATTTAAATTTTTTATTGATATTGTATTGAAATTAGGATAATTAATATTGTCATCCAGTAAAAGGAAGAAAGGCTAATCAAAACTCAGAAGTATTAATCTTATAGGAAAATAGGTGTTTTACATTTATCGAGTATAAAACTCAATAAAAATGTACTGAATGAAATTTAAAATACTACAATATCTACACATAAAGATGATAAGAAAGCAAAAGAGTCTTTATAGACTGCAGTACGCGCATATTTAATGTAAACATAACTTTTTATAAGACTGGGAAACTTGTTTTATTGCGATATCTGTAACAGACTACATATCATCTCGAGATAAGCCTGTGATAGTTCATTTTTATAACAGGAATTGGATAAAGAGTAGCCTATTAATTTCATAGTATTATAAATAAAAATGATTTAAATATAAAAAAACTTCTTCACAATACAATTATTAAGCAAAAGTAACAAAATTTTCTTTTCTGGCGATACTTGATTGCATCCATGAATTAAATATTGTATTAATTCTAACAGAATATTAAAATATTCATTTAATTTAAGCAATTAGATTTTAAAGGCAATCATATACGGATAAGAATGTCTAAATTTATATTTTTATATATAAATTTCTAAATGTTGCAGCCCTAGTGAACAATATCCTTAGAGCACTCAAATAAATTCATTTTTACAAAATTTTAGTTATTTAAAAATTGTCACGATAAAAAATCTATTGTAAAAGTTTCAAGCAAAATAAAACCTACTAAATTAATCCAGTTTTTGTTAAAAGAACCTTCAGAAAATTAAAAGAACAAAAAACCAATAAACAGGCAACACGCATTTACTTGAATTTTAAATTCTTCTAATTATAAAATACAGGATTTAAGCACAGAAAATAATGAGCTAGAATAGTTATAAAACTTACATTTATTCCTTTAGACGCCAACTAGTATAGCCGTCTGACTGGTCAACATCCAACTGAGGAGCATGAAGCTTAATATTAGTTCTTGAAATAAACAACTCGACAACAATAAAACCGATGGACGTAAGTAGAGCTGAGCTTAGAAGTACCAGTGTTCTCACACTTGAAATAGTAACAAGACACCGTCTATTTGCTTTACTATTCCAGAGTCTTTCTTTGACAGTTCACCAAAACAGTTATCTCCATGCGTATTTATTGCTGTATAACGGTCGATTTTTGAAAGCTTTCCTCGTTACTTTTGAAGATAATTAGACATTCGCTTACCATATTATGAGTCATTAGCAGATATTTATTATCCAAGAGCTGAGCGACGCTGAAAACGAGTAAGAATAAAAGGACTTCTTGTTCGGATGGCTTCTGCACAGCCACTGATTGGAATGAAGGGCCCTCAAATAGGGGCTTGAAGACTACCAACTCCGTCTAAAAGCGGAAGTTCGAGCAAAAGAGTAAGCTATCTCGGCATTTTTTTCCTCCTGCATTTTTTTAAAAGCATTTCTGGATTGATTTCATCTTTGACGTCGTGTGAACCAGGGACGAAGAGGAGATAATTGGCCCGCGTTTCGTATAAAAGATCCAAGGAATTAGAGCGATAGCTGTACACTGGCAGACTTAAATTCATGTCTCTCTTGTTCTAACTTTTCGAAAAGGTTTGTGCGCATTTAGCCTGCTTAATTTTATATATTAATTATATAGACGTTTTTATTATCTGTCTGTAGGAAACAAACAAATAAACTTCTATACTAATAACTTACATTATAAAATACTCATAGCAATTTAGAATTTCTTAATCACTTTAGGAAATAATGAAGAAAAAATAGCATACAGAAACAAAATAATAAACAAGATAGTATATAGGACAGTATATATGAACATAGGATAATATAGTATTTTAAATAATAGGAGAGTATCGTATGAATAGATAGGATAGTGTTTTATAAATGGTTAACACTGAGGCTACATTAAGATTAAATGAGCTTTTCTATATCGACAAAAATGATGCAGTACAAATTATATTTTAGCAAGCATATATGAGAATGATATCTAATCAATTTTTTCAACATTTAAATTTTGATTTAAGTTTGAATTCTGAGTTTAAATGGGAGACATAAAGCTATTCATTAAAGTTCTGATTCTTTGTAATAATCTCGATGTCCATGGTTTTTGTTACGCTACACTACCGCTAAAAACACATTATAGTGCAATTAAGTGAAATCCTTGTAAAAACATAGCACTGAGAATTTCATGACATTGGATTTCTTAAAACAACAGAGGAGTAGGTACTGGATAATATATAAGAAGGTGCCTGAAAGAAATACTTGGAATAATTTATATTTTTCGCTTTATAAAATCTTAAAAAAATCTGATTTGTGCACCATATGTTTTCCTTGTACGCAATATTAAATTATACACATTTTTTCCTGCCTTTTATTTAAACTCATTTCCTCGAATTTCATTATAGATATATTTCTCATTCAATTAATTCACTTCTCACTTCGCGACAAGGCAAAAATACATAAAATCTCACAATATCTATATTAAAAATGGAAAGCTATAGAAAAACATAAAACACCAAATACAGCTACTTAAAACCAATTTGTTTACACTTAAAATCACAATTACTACACAGAAACAAGCAATTCGGCTAGCCGCAAAAACAAGGAATTCGGCGGATTTTTCGGTGCACAAAACTAAAAGTTTACTTTTGGTCTCACTCGGCAAAAAGACAGTGAATGCGTAGAAAGTGAATTTGTTGAGGATGCTATGCTGTGTCAATATATGGGATAATTTAATAACTGAAATGACAATTCAAAAATGGATTAAGCATAATTAAATTAGCAATAATAAAGGAAGACTTTATTTTGTTGTTGCGAAACTTGGTTTCTCTGAATTGGCAACAAATCCACTATTATGCTAACCTTCAAATGTAACTAAATATGGCCGCTATGGCAAAACAAATTAGGCTTAGTTACACTTGAACAACTTTTGAATTGTTGATAATTCAACAACTATAATATGCAGGTTAACTAAAGGCATAAATACCTTAACCGGAAGATAGGAACAACATAATTCAATCAATTTTAGAGTAAAAAATGTACAATTTACAAGCATATAAGAATAAAAAAACTGAGCTCACTGAAACGAGTAACAGAGTGGATATATATATATTTATATACTTTTGGCACAGCCGATTGCAATCGAAATAGGAGGTGCACATCTATATGTTATAGCAGTCCTATATACAAAATGTCGACGTTCTGAGGCTACTCGTTTTTGAGTTATGCCAGATACATACATACGTACGTACGTATGTATGTGCGTATGTATGTGTCTCTCATGTACGCATGTATGTATGTATGTATCTCGCATGTGTATGCACGTGTACGAACACGCAGATGCAAGGAAAAAATGTCTTCAGATTCCATTTTAAATCAGTTTTATAATTTTGGGGAAAAAAGGGTCTTTTATTCTGTCCTTACGTACAGATATCACGCAAAACCATCGTTACATTTCATTCAATAGCGGTCAAAATGGATATTTTCGTTGAAATATGATATCCGAAATTTTTCGCGATTACCATACTTGTTTTTTACTTCGTAGAAGGAAGTAAAAACGAAAGTAAACGAGGAACTAGCAGTAAAGTTTATGACAAATCACAAAGGAAAGAAACACTACTGAATAAATTTTAACTTATTAAAAAACTTGATAAAACTTAAGCATCAGGCAAAGATTTATGACATTATGTTGTAACCAGTTTTGATCTTTATTCATTATTAATACTACATCAACAGAAACTGTGATTATGGAACCTTTGTGATTATTTTTAATTTGCGTATAATATTTCAAAATAATAACTTAAATAATAATTTCCAAAGTACATTGTGGATTGCTGTACGTTAATAAAAGGACATACAGACTTTGGATAACTATTATAATAGAAATCATAGTCATAGCCGAAAAACGTTTTCTAAAGAAATCATTTATATTGCAACAGAGGCAGGACAGCGAATAAGAAGAAAGGAGGAATTCTTAGCTTCTCAAAGAACTCGGTGGGTTACATTAAACTTAAATTAGCTTGATTTTTATAAGATTTTTGCTGGATCCTCTCGTTACAGTAATCTGTGGAGGATTTTGGAAGAGCTAAGACAGCAAAAGAATCTCAAATGGTGATATTTAACTTTGAATAAACCAGTATAAAAACATATATGCGTAAAGTGTATTAAAAATAATATATTCTAACTGCTTACAAGTATGTTACGTAATAGTTATATCATTAAAATGAATTTAATTTTAATTATACTAAATTAATTCCTAAATTATGAGGTAATTCGGTTTGCTACATTACTAGAGTATGTTAAAATTTTCCAATTAAAATAGCTAACAGTAATTTATTGAATTAATAAATATTAAAGATTGCATTATACAAAGTTAGCTGCTTATTATTTTCAAACTAATTAATTATTTAATAAAATAGTTTTCTACAGAAAAGAAGGTGTATTCCCTGGTACACTTCAAATTTATCAAGAATTTCGTCATTATTTACACAAATATTGCTACAGTAAATGTTACCGCAAGTGTGTTTAATTAATGTACTTTACTGTGAAAATATCTTTCTGCAACAGCTCTAGAAATGCCAGAGCTTATAATATATATTTTAAAAAGTTTAATATTCGAGAAATTAACTTTGTCTTATTCTAGAATAATATCAGCTGCAAATTAGGGAATATTCCTTTCATGATATCCACTTTTCTCTCAAGAAATATTCATTCTGAACTACTACGTTATTACTACTACAATACATAATTACCGCTACAAATCGTGACATTTGGATGCAATAGTAAAAATTCATTGTTGTTACAAAATGCATTGCAATGCAGCACTTGTTATTTTATGAAATTGGGAAAAAAATCTTTCTTCAAGCTTTCGAGAAAATTATAAATTTCTTTTTCCATTCAAATATTTTTATCTTGATGTATATTTTTCTGCTGTTTTTACCAAACGTTATAGTTTCGCTTAATACACGGAACTGCTTAAAATTTCATACAAATATGTCGCCTAGAATATCAAGAATTTCACCGAAATAATAGTTTTTCAAGCCTCAGTCTTCTCGTATGAAGAACGTAGTCTAGAATAAATAAAATTAATTGAAATCAGATTAAATAAGATCAATATTTCAAAGAATGGCGTCAAAGATTCTTCTGCGATTAAGTAATGTTTATTCAATGTATTTTTATTAATTACATACATTGAATCATAAATATTATCAAATAGCCATATTGCAAGTAATATAAATCATATAGGTCATTTTTAAAAAATGAGTTATGTATGTGATGATGTTTGTAATAATGTGGTTTTTGGCGAGACGATGAAACCCAAATCATACTTGAGTCACGGCCGAGCGGTTGTTGGAGCTGGTGTCAAAATCACAATTGGCTTGCTGATTAAAACGTCAATTTTATTTTTACAGAAACATTTATTTCAGAAATATACTTCTGGTTAAAACCGATAAAACATTATGTTTACTAAACACGCCTGCACTCCATTCTGGATTTACAGTCTACGTTCTTATGCCATCAGTATTTCTATGTATCTGTGCAATAATTTTTTTTTACAATATCAGTACTTCTATTTTCATTACACACGCACACACACACACACATATATATATATATAGTAATAGTTAAGAAGCATGTTTAACACTTTAAATTTCTCCATTTGATAAGCAACCATCACTGCCATTTGAAAAATAAATCAAATACAGTGAAACCTGTGTAAGACGACTACTACACTTCCCAAAGATTATTTCAGCTGTGGAAATGATCACTTTTGAGAGGTGATATTAGATGTTTATTTTGGTTCTGATAAATCATGTTCACATTTAGAAGTGACTTCTTCCGGAGGTGTTGTCATCATGATACCATGAGAAGGATCACTATCTTATGCCAATACTTCGATAAAATGGGAACCCAGACAAGAATTATCTGTTTAAGAGAGAGTTGACTTCGTAGAGTATTTTCGAAGGAAAATTGACTGGTATTTACGTTTCATATGGGGAAATCTACGAAATCTCTACAGTCAGCCTCGGCTGCTAAATGGGCGGATTGTACTGAAGGTAAATTAAAAATTTTATGTCTTGGAATCTCAAGTTTTCCAACCATTTGGAAGATAATATACCCCAGTAGTACAATGAAGTATGTGCAGTAGCTCCAAAATTTGGAGATATTTAATGTAAAACATTCTGACATCATAACGAAATCTAAGTTTGCTTGAGCTTTTGTCATATCATCCCTTTCTGCTGTCCCGCCTCATAGAGAAAATGACTCTACCTTCTTGTAATTTAAACATTTATTGCATACACAAAACTAAATACTAAAACTACACTACTAATGCTAAAATATGTACATTAATTAATATTAGTTAGATTCGTTTTACTAACGGCTCCCATGAGCCTTTCTTTTTTCATGACTTCTCAGTAGCTCTCTCTCTTTGAAACTAAAACTTTGGCCCCTCTCCGATTGAGAGTTAAAGCCCCCTATATCTTGTTGGTTGGCGTCACCCATACATCACAGTTTTAGACATAGTCGCAACTAAAAAATTCAGTTTTACAAAACAAAGTTTACATGTCTTTCAATGGACCATTGAAAATAACGTATAAATGATAAAGACATATAGTTGAAATTCAATTTAATAATTCACTTATAATATTTTAATATTACATCTAGTCTACTGCTATTATATGTATTTAATTTTATGGATCAATGATTTGAATTTGACCTGTATCTAAATCTGATTTTGCATTGCTCCCAAAGGGACATTTGTTTTCATTTATACACAAATGCACGTTTTGAGAGCATTTGGATTAATATGCTTTGGGCTAAAAATATTTAAAAACATCATCTCTTTAGAATTTCCGATAAACCGTCTCGCATGCTGGAGATAAAAATGCTTTGTTTTTTCGTAGAGCGTTGCCATAGCTCGTTTTGAAATCGTTGAGTTTGTTAATCAGGAATTCGTTAAAGGTTTACAAAATATGAAACAGACAATAAAACAAATTTAAAATCGGGCTTCCATGCGCACACGTTCCAAGGCGGACTACTTTATTCAAAATTTGATGGCTCTAGGAACTTTTACTTTCTCAGATGCGGGAAACATAAGTACATGCATGTAAATTATTCATTACTTAATTTCTTTAATTATAACACAGGGCGATAATATTTGGTGACAACAATTTGAGAAGTAAAACAGACATTTTTAGTGAACCGACGAAAAATATCGTTTCGAGGCTAATAGCTCTTCTGGGCTAATGCTCCTTTGGGTTAAAAAGAAGAATGCTGCTGTGCAAAGATGTTGGCAGCAATGGTTGCCAGAAGGAAATTGCAGAAGAAATGGAAGCTCTGGAAGGCCAAGGACCGCAAATGCAAGGCAAGATAGGATGACTGTTCGCAAGGCTCGAACCGCTTCAACGGTATCATTGTCGACCATTCAACGCATTACAGCCACGTCTATACCTCCCGTGGTACCGACCACCATCTCACGGCGTTTGTCTGAGACGAGGTTACGCTCACAGAGGCCTTTAAGACGTTGCCTTTGACCCCACAACATAGGCGGAGTCGTCTGGAGTGGAATCGCAGCCGATCATCATGGCTGCCATCAGACTGGCATCGTAAAGTGTTCCCGCTTCACTCTTGAAGCAGATGACCACCGTGTTCGTGTCTGGAGAGGACGGGGCAGCGATCCCAATCAACCTTTGTTTTACAAAGGCATACAGCCATAACTCCTGGTGTGATGGCGTAGGCCCTATTTCTTATGACAGCAGATCATCTTTAGTCCTCCTCCGTACATCTTTAACAGCTCAATGATCTGTTGATACCACCCAGCTGCCGGTTGCATTACCCTTCCTGGCACGTCATCCTGGGACCATTTTCCAACAAGATAATGCCAGGCAACATAGCGCTCGCATATCTCTAGACTGTCTCGGTGCGGTTCATACTCTTCCTTGGCCAACAAGGTTACCAGACCTTTCACCAATCGAGCATGTCTGGGACATGGAAGGCCACCAGATTTGGGCACCACAAAATATCGCAGATGTGGAGCGACAACTGATGAATGCCTGGCAGAATGCGTCGCAAGAGGATATTATTAACTTCTCCTTGCCTCGACTAATTCAAGCATGCATTGCTGCCAGGAGCAGTTCGATCAACTAGTAATTTGAACACTGAATGGGTGATTGTGAGCCGTGAATAGGTACTATGACTTGAATTTTTTAATCATTTTATTATCTGTGTATGAGCCATACACATATTCAATTTCATCAAAAATAACCACTTCCTTTGTTTTTGCTTGTTGCCTTTTATGTACATTATTCATCAACGAGATATGTAAAAATTAATTTTTGGAATTCGCTGTTAAATGCCTTTGTATGTATTTTTTGTCATGCCTGTAAGCAAATGCATTAAAGTTATACTGTTATGCTGATTAATGTAATTACACCGATTAAGTGTAATTACACACACAGTTTTTAGATTAAGTGTAATTCCAGTGTAACTCTAATCATACTTAATCTAAAAACTGAGTAGTCTTATTAGATTTCAGAATGAATTTTTGTTCTCTCGCAACTTAAAATCTTACAACACAAACTGATAATAAAATATTACAACAAAAGTGTAAATGCATTTAAAACTTTTATCATTTTTTTTCAGTTTGAACTAAGATTAACAGACACAGAATATAATAGTAACTCGTTTCATTTACAAATCATACAGTAAAAACTAAGAATCTGGCTCTAACGTTTCAGTAGCTGCAAGCTATAAAGCTAAAGCTAACTCACTACAATCCGTATAGAACTTCAGCAAAAAGAAATCCTGGACTAAATTACCTAAGCTCTCTCTCCAAACTTAGATTCTCCTTCATTATTTGCACTAATTAAATTTGTATTATCTGGTAGAACAGATGAAACTGTAGGAGTACAGAAAAGTTTCAATGTAATAAATATTATGTTGATTAGTATTTTAAGTTATTTTCTCTTTTCTTCCAACATCCTTCGTGGTGTAGCACACTCGGCGCGCATTGGAGAGATCCAGGTTCGAGTCCGGCGAGGGCATTGCCCATTTTTCAGATAATCCTGCTTCTAAAAAACCTGATGACTCTACAAGTGGCTCCTGAACTAAAGAAAAGGCGGTGAACGATAATTCATCACCGCCAGGATTTGATTTGACGATTGGGTCCCCTAATGCCCAGTTGCCCTTTAAAAGCGGAAGTATATAAGGTATTCTCTCTCTTCCAGCATGTCTTCTTGGTGTAACGGTACCATACTCAGCGCATATTAGAGAAGTTCAGGTTCGAGTCCCGGTGAGGGCATTGCTCATTTTTCACGTCTCTTGCTTCATAATAGCCTGATGGCTCTATAACATATTTCTTAGAATGCTATGCAAATTAATCTTTATTTTCAGGAGAAGGAACGAATCTAATTTCGCCTGTCTCTTTCCCCACGTTTTAAAGGAGAGTATAACGCCTTGAAGTGTTTTTTTTTCATAAGAAGCATTATGTTGTTTCAGATAATTAAAAAAATATTTTCTCAGTTTCATTTTTAATTTCTGAATTTCCACGAAAACAATTTATTTATTTTTTCTTCATGATGTATATTTTAAATCAAATTTATTTTAACATTATTACTTTATAAGAACTTTTCTATAAAAATAATTTTCTTTTAACCCGGTGTTTTCATTTACGATATCGTTCCTGCAAATATGCTTTGCATATTTTTTCGTGCCATATTTTTCTCTTTAACTGTCTTATCCTCCCGCTCGACTTTATTAAGTTTCTACTCTTTCAATGCATCTTGATTGAATTCTAAAATCTTATGTTTCTTTTTTTACTTTGAAGTTATCGCTAAGTATTAATTACATGCTCAGTGCATATTTTTAATTTTGAAGCTACATTTCTATTGCTTTCTCTATTTTTACATATTATTTATTCCGCTTTTTGCTTGCTATACAGTTTCTATATTCTTTTCTTCAGTTGAATTTTTTCTACATGCAATTCAGATTAAGAGCTTTATTTTTATACTTGCCTTCATTAGTTTTATACACAAATAAAACTTACTCTAAATTCCTCCTTATTAATTTCGATTCTTTCATTTGAGTTTCTTTATTTTTCTTCCTGAAACATAACTAAGCAGAGAGACAATTTTATGTTAAATGTTGGATATGCTGTCCTTTTTTTTCTTTCTTTTAAATATAAACTTATAAGCATTTCTCCCGCCTTCTTCGCATGCCTTCGTGGTGCAGTAGTCAGCACGCTCGACGCGTATTCGAGAGGTCCGTGGTTCGAGTCCCGGCCAGGGCACTGCTCATTTTCATATCTCCTGCTTCGAAGTAACCTCATGACTCTACAAGTGGCGCCTGAACTAAAAAGGTGGTGGGTGATGGTTCTCCACTACCAGGATTTGGCAATTGGGTTCCCTAATCCCCAGTAGCCCTTTAAAAGGGAAAGTATATAATGTATTTCTCCCGCCTTCGCAGTCTAGTGGTCAGCACACTCGACGAGTATTCGAGAAGCGAGAGGTCCGTGGTTCGAGTCCCGGCGAGGGCATTGCTCCTTTTTCATACCTCCTGCTTCGAAGTAACCTAATGTCTTTCCAAATTAAGGAGGCAAAATAACTAAATTGATATAAATTAAAGTTAGAATTGCTTTAAGGCATCAGATTAATTATTGTTGGTCAGCGGTTACTACGTAAGTTGGTAGTTTGAATCTCGTTTAAGAGATGCATGTTCCTGAAGGCAGTACATGTGCGAGCAAGTCCATCGAAAAACCAAGCAAAGAGACCCGATGGTTAAGGCGCAGCGGAGTCACTTCTTTTTACCTATGCGACAATTTTATCTTTCAGGAAAACTTAAGTCAAATCGGCAGTTACTTAGTTACTGCATTATATGTAATATAAGATCTTGCTTTAAAATTTCCAGCCTACAGAATTGCTAACATAGCAATGGCTATATTAGAATTTTTAAATTCAGTTCATTTTAAATTTTCTTTGATAATATTTATTTAAAATCCAGCTTTGTTTGCAGTCTCATAATTTGAGCAGCATATGGCCAAGAATATTCTGATGGCTGAAAACATTATTATTAAATCCGTATAATTTAAAACGTTTTTCATATCTACAATTTATACTGCCATAAAGACACC
>KK122567.1:454443-512623 GCA_000611955.2 Stegodyphus mimosarum | reverse complement strand
AGAGGCTTATGACAAGTGTTATTTAAAATGAAAAAAAAAAAACTTTGATATCCCTTAGTAAAGGACTTTCTGCATCAGTCTTGGAATGGTGGTTATAAAAACTGGTCTTTGCAACAACTTTGGTTTATTAAACACGCGTAAGTAAATTAGCATTAGGCCTAATTTTGTTTGACCCATGGAGAAAAATAAACGATGCGAATACTTGAGTTCCATATAATTGGATTTTGGATAAATGGTAAAATACAATTTACAAATGCTAAATAGTATTATACTTCGTTTATATATAATTAGATCCAAAAAATTGAACACTGAACATTGGGAAATAATGAATTATAAAAGGGTGTAGATTCATTAGGACGTTTGAAGTAGGAAACACGAAAAATAAACAATGCCCTCGCCGCGACTCGAACCTGTACGTCTCGAATACGCTCCGAGTGTGCTACTGTTACACCAGGAAGGCATGCAAAAAGGAAGAAAATACCTTATATAATCCCACTTTTAAGGGGTGACTGGAGATTAGGGGACTCAATCGCCCAGTCTTTGTGATAATAGAATAATAATAGAATTATCATCCACCGCCTTTTAGTTCGGGCGCCACTATAGAGTCATTAGTTATTTTGCAGCAGGAGACATGAAAAATGAGCAATACCCCCGCCGGGACTCGAACCTACACCTTTTGAATACACGCCGAGTGTGCTACCGTTACACCACGAAAGCATGCAGAAAGAAGGAAGAAAATACCTTTTAAGGGAAGCGTACTTTTATTTAAATTTCACTAAATCTCTGTATGATACAGATAAAATTTACAAATATTATTCTTTTCCTGCTCCTTATTTATAATTCATTTTGCTTCATATCTACAATGAAGTCTTTGAAGGTTTCGCTTTGTTTCAAATTATACTTTAGAATTTGACAGTTACTGCAGCTAGACAGAACCCTCTTCCGGATTTAATCTCTGCAATCCTCTTTGCCTTTAACCAACAAGAATAAAACTCACCTGCTTATTCTCAGTAAGATATTTTAAACGCTTATCAAGTTGTCTATAGTTAGCCGTTAGATTCTGACAGAGAGCAAATGCTTCTGGCAGTTTATTGTTTAATGAATGGCTGTAAATATAATAACTTTCAATGAAGAATTTCAAATTGTCTTTTATACGAAGAGAATGAGAATATATTTCATGACAGAGTTAGGATCTAACGTTTCACTTCCTGTTGATTAAGAAATGGGGCATTTTAATCCATGAAGTCTTGAAAATTATTCGAAATTTAATATCTCGTCACTTCACATATTTTTAACCATTTTATTCTTTCGAAACGTAAAACACTGATAAATGTGTTAATTGAAAACTCTGAAAAAATTAGTTTTATTGACGCCCAGCAGAGCATTTACTAGGAAAAAAACTTATTTGGTTTTAATTTCAGTCGTACTTATATCAATGTATTCAGTGCTTCACGGTTTATGAAACTTTAAAATTTAAAATTTTTTATTTTTAAAAATTTTCCAAAGAAAAATTAATATACGCCATGTTTAGTGTTTATCCATGTTTGTAGGGTTTTATTTTGATTAGCACATTATTTCTTAAATTAAAACCTTTCTTGCGCTTAAATGCCTTTCTTCATTTACCCCACCAGAATACTGAAAGGAAGTGAGTTTTAAATAGCAGCCTAAATCTAATCTTAGCAGAGCGATTTGCAAGAATCAGCCAAACTTAGTGTGATGGTCCTTTTTTATGTTGTCTTCAGTGCTCTTACTACCAGCTGGTAGTAGTCGTGAAATATGACACCAGGTCGTTAGGCTTTAAATTTAAACTTGTAAGTACATTAAATCATTCTGCTTGTCCAGACGCAAATGGCAGAAGTCATTTTCCTAATTGATTTATTCTTAAATTTTAAGTGGAAGTTCAAAAAAATTCATTAGTTCTTTTATATTGTTGCACTTACTTAGTCCTGAAAAGTAAAGATGGACGATAATTTGTCCGAAGGTCTAGAAGATTAGACTACAATCTGTTACTTCAGCAAGAAATTTCCCAAATTATAAAGAAACTCAACAATAAAAATCTCCAATCCCAGGCGGTATATGTAATCAAATAATTAAACTCATACAACGATATTAATGCAGAAATAATCCGACGTCGTCCTTCGCTGCGTAAAGTCCTAGAATGCTGTATTAGCGGAAAACTGAAATTCCATCTCCATCATGCAAACCAAAGTAACATTTATCAATTTGCATTCACAGACAAAATCTCGACGATCCATGCTATACAAGCCGTTTAAAACAACAGTATCTACTAAGCAGAAGTTTCTGCCATCAGTATAGCAAGAATAATCAATATGCCAAAAATACACTTTTCCAACAGCCAGTCTGCCATTATCTCAATCAACAACCCAAAAAATCAATCTCCTCTAGCTAAGAAATCTATAGAATATAAAAAATTCTCACCCAAACTGAAATAAAAATTTCCTGGTTTAAAGGTTAACTCTGCAACGTTGGCAATAACACAGCCAACAACTCATCTAAAGAAGATGCTCTAGCACAACGGGAAGAATTTACTGACATCAAACTACCTAAGACACACACCCGACAGCTTCTAATGAAAAATATAAGTGATAAATTGCAAAATGAATGGAACGCAGCCATTAAAGATCGAAGGACCTGCAAATTGTTTACAAATGATAATATCGACACGAGAAGTACCAAATCCTTCCAAGCTCAGTGCATCACAGGTCATGGTCCACATCCAGAATACCTTTACAACAGAAAACTCTCAAATAGTGAAATCTGCATTTGTGGAAACAATGGAGATACAGATCATTACACATTCTTCTGCTCCATAACAAGCGACTCTCATTTACGCAAATCTACGAATCTGGACCCTGTTTTCAAAAGGTTTATCATAACGCAAGACATCTGCATCGTAAAATAATGAAAATACAACAAAAGTTGAATTCCTTGGCTAAGATCTATGCCAAATATTCTACAGAAAACCGGAGATCTCTCCTACAGAAAAATAATCCAAGACATTCGGTCTTCTACCCCAATTTTATTATGGCGGAACTCAATGAGGCTATTTGTCTGTTAAAAAGTGGCAAAAGCCCAGGACCAGATAACATCCATGCCGAAGTTTTGAAGAGTATGGGACCTACTGCTTATTTGGCTCTTCTTGAACTACTTCATAGACTGATATATAATGATAAAGTTACATCGATAGATATACGACAAATGAGCACAAAATTTCAGTAATATAAAGCACAAGACGATCATTGTATCAAATCACAGATAATATAAAGCACAAGACGATTTATGTATCAAATCACAGAAGCTAATAAAAAATATGCCTTAAAAATGAAATAAACAATACAAAAATAAGCAAATAAATAGAATATATAGCAAAAAATTAAAAGCGTGACATATTTACGACAACACACGTTTATAATTCCACTTTTATTAGAAATATTAATTTATATATAATTTCTGGCTAAATAACAACCCTAGAGAGATATGGAGTTATCACTTACACAGGCATACAGTTGCTTACAGACAGTTAAATGTTTAAGTTTAAATTATAAGACAGTTAAATGTTTAAGTTTGCTTTAAAATTCTGGGATAAAATTTCGGAATTTTCCTACCAGTGCTTAAAATAGCACATTAATACGCTGGATTAAAAACATTTTATACCTTTTACTGCACATAAGTAAAGCAAAAATATACTGACATGAATGTTTCATCAATAAAGTAAATACCCAGAGAGAACTAAAATCGAACTGTTTACACTGCAGATACTAAGATATAAAAATTAATTTATCGCTTTGTAAATATGATAATTTTTCAAATGTGAAAAATATCGCGTTACAGTGATTTTAGATGTTTCATAAGCAAATAATAAATTGTTAATTTTACTCTAAAATAATCGGCAGTAAATAAAATGTTTCGAAAGTTTAATTTAAAGTTTCTAATGCATGAACTTTAGTAGTGATATTATATTTCAGATTAATATAGTTTTTCATATTTTCTAGTCAAATCCTCTCATGAGTAGTGTTACGAATCAATAATGTTACGAAAATTTCATCATGTGGTATTACTCCAATAACAACATGAGCAGAGAAGAAATGGCGACTTATTTTTAATGCCAATCACATTATGCTTGTTTTATCATTTACTCAGAAATAATAATTTCGTCTGTCCAACCGGGATAGTGGTTACTGACGTGCCGAAACATGCCGAAAGGCCCGTTTTGAATACCGGAGAAGGCATGGATGTTTGTAAATGTATAATGTCTGTACAGCATATATAACTTTATATAATCTCTATATATAATTTTTAGGACTTTCAAATTTAATTTTCATTTCTGACAATTGTTTGAATATTTTATTCCTTTACATTTCGCGTTATCCTTACTAGACCTTTTGTATTTTAGATTTCACTTTTAATTAAGTTTCTATTTTTGGTTATATTTGTAATACTATGTTTATGTTACAATTTATTTTGATATGATTTTTTTCAATGTTTTCATTGTTTTTTCAATGTATTTTAGCTTTCACTTTCAATTAAGTTGCTATTTTTGGTTATATTTGTAATACTATGTTTATGTTACAATTTATTTTGATTTGATTTTTTTCAATGTTTTTCAATGTTTTCATTGTTTTTTCAATGTATTTTAGCTTTCACTTTCAATTAAGTTGCTATTTTTGGTTATATTTGTAATACTATGTTTATGTTACAATTTATTTTTATTTGATTTTTTTCAATGTTTTTGAACGTGCAGTCATATCGGAAAAAGGGGCAAATCTAATGAGATTGTAGTTAAGTGTAATATTTTAACGTAATTTTAGTACCCTTAACTCCGTCTTAAGACAGTTTTCCCTTGACAAGCTCTGGCTGAAGCTTTGGACAGAGAAGATTAGCAGAATGTTTTTGTGCACATTTTTAATAATTTTCTGTAGATTTTTATAATGTTTTTAGTTTCTAATTTTCGATTAAAATGTTTCCCATTTCTTCAGATTTTTAACGGCCTATTATAGGACTTATTTTTCTTTCTTATATATATATATATATATATATACCATTTAGTTTATTTTTCTTTCTTATATATATATATATATATATATTACAATTTAGTAATGCCGTCTCTCGGTTCCTGTACTTATATTTGGGAAAGTTTTACACTCGTTGTGAAAAAATAAAATTATAAGTAGTTTGACTCCCGTAAAATAAAAATCGAGCGTGAAATTTAATTTCAAAATTTATAATTTCTTATGTCATTTTCAATTTCAACTTGACCTTGAGGATCGAATAATTAAGTTAGAATAATTCGAGTAAATAAGTTTAAATAAAGTGCAGTAAAAAATAAGTGTAGTTTAATAGGCTGTACAAGGAAATAATACGCTGTCTACATCAGATTTCTTATGCAAACACAGAGAATCTTTTCTAAGGCAAAAACCCACAATTACAGACAATTTTGTTTTTGTGTGGTGTTGGCCGTATTAAAGAAGCTGACCTTCAGCAATGGTGATGATTAATTTTCATTAAGTGTCTTCCCTATTAAAAACACGATATTTTAGATTAGTTACCTCAGTTACCTTATTATTTTTATTGTATTTTTCTTCTATTTACATCAGATTCCACCAGAATGCAAATTAGTTCAAGTGTAAACAAACGTTGAGCTCTTAAGTACAGAGCGAGAGATTTTGGTAGTGTGGGCTTTGAATTATTTTGCTTCTACTTATCTGCTCTTTGAATTTAATTTATTGAAGATTCAGCAAGGAGCTTATGTTTCGCGAATACTATTAAGTACGTTCATTTTGTATTTGAATTTAATTTGAACTGAATCTACGTTCTGAGCTTTCCGCAAGCAGAGTTTTTGTTTCTGTTATTTTTTTTATTTTAAACCGTCATTCTGAGTTGTGATACTTGCAGTTAGAAGGTAGAGGGAAAATGAGCGTTCTGATAGTCATTTACGGGTCCTAGAAGTTTCCGCACGTTTTGGGGGATAGCATGAAGACTTTTGGAATCTGCTAATTAAGATTATTGAAGTAGAAGTAAGGTATGTAGGTTTATTAATATGGTTATATTAATTTAATTAAATTATGAACTACTCATCATATAAGTCTCAAATACTCTACCAGAAATAAATAAATATCAAATTATTTTATTTTAAAAAAATTCAAAATATTCTGAGAAGAAAAATACTTTTATACATAGAAAACAGGTTTTCATAAAAAAATGCTACATAAAACTTTCTTTGGTGATTTGATTCAGTATATAAAAATATTCATCCACTGAAATCTGCCATTTCCTTTGAGACAGACAGCTAACATTATCTTCCGTAAATTTTAGCATTGTTTCTGAATTTACAACTTTTATTGCTTTTTGATTTGCTAGCACTTCAATCCAAAATTATTCAGTTTAGATTTACGAAAATATTTTTAAAGATATGCATAAGATAAATCTTTTAAAAAGTCACCCATAATTCAACTTTTAATAGGACTATATGAAATAAATTTTATGTGTTTACTTTTCTGATTTTGCTCTGTTCTGTAAAATTCAGCTTAAATGTAGAAAAGGGTAATGTTCTCTTTTTCTTGTATACATTTCTGTACGAAAAGTAAGCATGCATTACCTCACGTAAAAGAGGAAGATAATACTTTAAGTAAAGAAAATTTATTATCAGTTCATATGGAGTTTCAAAACAAACAAACAAAATTTGAATGCTTTCAGATTTTATATAAAGTCCAAAAGGATGTTTTTTTTCTTCGTTTACATATATGTTTCAAGAGCATTTGGGCTAATGCCACATTGTCCTAAAAACATTTAAAAACAGCATATCTTTAGAATTCTTGATAGACAGTCTCACGCGCTGGAGATAAAAATATTTTATTCCTTGCAGTGTTGCCCCTGTTCTCTTTGATATTGTTGAGTTTTTATAATAAATACTTCGTTAAAGTTTTACATAATAAGAAACAGACATTAAAACAAATTCCAAAGTCGGGCTTCCAGACGCCCATGTTCGGGTGGAGGACTACGTTATTCAAAATTTGATGACTCTAGGTACCGTTGAATTTCACAATGCGGGAAACGTACATATATTCATGTAGATTCTTCATTATTTTGTTTCTTTTACTATAATACAGGGTGATAATATTTGGTGACAGCAATTCGAAAAGTAATTCGGACATTTAAAGCGATTCGATGCAAAATGCCGTTTCGAGACTAATAGCCCACCTGATTAACGTCCATTTGGGCTGACAGGAATTTTGAAAATATACGTATATCTAATAATAGATGATCGTATTCTAAAATTAAGAAAAATTCAGTTTTTGTTGGATGCTATTTGTACAGAAATGCTGTGTACAATGCGAAGTGATCGAGCACAAAACAGTGTTCCTCGTCAACCAGAAACATTCTACACCATTTCGCCAAAAATACGTCATTTAACAAACATTGAAATTATTTAAAAAAATAAAATAATTATAATAATTATTAGTGGTATTTCTTGAACAAAAATTAGATGTAAGGACATAAAACATTATGAATATTACATTAGTAATCGATTGTATTTCTGAAATCGCAGAATTTTCGAAACTATTTTGCATTAAAGATTAATTGTAAACATTCTGAATAGTTACTTCAACCTGAGAAATATTCCAAATTAATTCAATATTAATCATTAAAAATATTACCTTATCACTTTATATACTCATTCAGTAAAATATGCAGAAAAATAAATTGGGGGACGGGGAATATCTCGTTAAACAAGGTAGTTACAATTGTTGTTGCTTAAAAACAAGGTAGCGAAATTTAGTTGTAAACTATTTATGAAAATTTTAAATCACTACAAATTACAATAAAGGATGCTTACCCAATTACTTCGCTAACTCAAAAACAGAGCGCAACGATGGTTTCAGCAACAATGCATGCAATGATGAATTAAATTAAATTTCCATTTAAGTGAAAGCTTTAAGAAGATTTATATGAAATATTAAATAAGAAAGAAGTAATCTTTTTTCTATTCGAAAGATTAAATTCCATCATTAATAGACAAATTAAATATTTGTGTTAATAGCCAGACAAAACATTCATGAGTGAAACGATATAATCTGAAAATGTTCCAAACCAGAGAATTTGTGACAAAAAAAATTATAAATTAATGACTCACTTTGAATCTGCACTGTCTTTTAAACATTAATTAATGGACATTTTCCTAATCTAAAATATGAAAAAATTACAACACTTTTTTGTTTCCTTCCAATTCAAATATTTCTATCATTATAATTACAATGATTGTTTTAAAAATCACACTTTAAATTAAGAATCCGAATGGAAAATTTTCTAAAAGAAAAATTCTTTGGAAAGATAATTTTGTATCAAACCGGTTGATGTACAGAAAATTTAGATGCTTATGTATACTATTTCCTTTCAAAAGTTTTCTTCACATTATTTAGTTTCTTACAAAAAAATAGAATATAATACCAATATATCGTTCCCGTAAAGACTGGTTTTCCTTTTATAGTAATTTTTAGCAACGAGGAAGTGGAAGAGAGCGCTGAATACTGGTAATTCGTCTCAGATTCAAGCCACGACGGAAGGGCTAGCTAAGAAAAACGTTTTGTGATTTCCATGTATAACGTGAATATGAGCAATTCCTTGAAATGTCCTCCACGAAAACATACCTCCTTTAAAAATAGATAGTTCTAGGTTGCTTTTACCCTAATCCAATTCCTCGTACATTCTCCATTTTGGGTCACGCATGAAAGTTTCATATAAATACTTTTCATCTCGCATCCATAGTTCTCCGAATTTTTACTTTCTTTCATTAATCCGTTGTAAATCCCGACCTTGGCGCAATATTTTCCTTGTTTATCATTAAAAAATTTTAAACAAAGTGTGTATTAAGGATATGCATTTCTTTTTTGGGGCAATAAATCTGACAACACAGTAATGCTGCATCTCTTCACAAATGATTTTCATCTTCGCGATGGCATTATTAGTGTCCATTTCCAAATGCCAGTTAGTTGCAATACATTTATTTCTACGAATTTTCTTTAATTTACTGATTCCTACTAAGCTTCACGGTTATTTTTAGTTTGAGCTTAGAACGGATTTGGAGAAACAAAATGAAGAATATAAAAGTAAACAATAGATATCTGCAAGCTTCACTGATCTTTGTAAACTTAAAATAAGGTTTAAACGTTATTTTGTGCGCAAAGTGGAAGTGACAAGTTCCAAGAAAGTCTTTTAGATCTTGATATATTCCAAAGATTGTTCAAGCAAAGAATAATATAAATTTAAGATTTTTTTAAGTTGATACTACTATTTATACAAACTAAAACTTACATTAGACCATAACTTAAAGTACACTTTCTAAGTGAATACATTTAAATTGTTATCTAAATTCATTTTTGGTAGAATCCTTTTGCTTTTTCGTTAGAAAATGAAAATGAATTCAGTGGTCAAAAGTAAATTCTCAAAATGAACTTGCATTCGCCGTGGTGCTCTCGTGATTTAAGTCTTACTACATTTAGCTAACAACTGAAAGATTTGTGGTTCGATTTCTGCGGAACGCACAGTTAATTTTTCATGTTTCTTGGTCCGAAATGCTTAATAATCTGTCGTTATGTATATGCAGTTAGTAAGCAAATTATAAAGGTACTTTAACAATGGAGTATTATCATAAGGCATAGCTTCTTCAACTGCCAGACACATTCAATGAAATTATTGTAGAACAGTTCAATGTTAAAGCAACAAACGTGCTAGTGGGCGAAAAATTATGAGCAAAAACGTGGGCTCTCATATCCATCCTTTTTTAAATTAAATTAAAAAAATTTAATTAAAAAAGTCGATGTTTATTAAGTAATCAAAGAAATGAGAAAAACTAAAACATTGTGTTAATGATATGAACACGATTGGGAGAAAGGTATGTTAATGATAGGAACCTGATTGCAGCTAACTACATATGCACTTGTTATTATTTCAGTCTGGGCATTGCTAGCGTTTTGTAAGTAATAAATTACACCATTAATTTATGAATGATACGAGTCATAACATTAATTGTAGTCATCTAATTACTTACAGGATAAGAAGAAGAAATGACTAGCATAAAATGAAGCCTTCTGTGCTTATAGCAAATTAAATCTATTTTCTTTTGCATGTTTCCATATAGTATCTCTTCTAGAGCGATATTTATCTCTTGGGAAACTGTTTCTTATCGTTAATAGAAAAAATACGGAAAAAAAATTTGACATTAATATCAGATATTTTTAATCTTACTTTATTTAAGAAATTTTATCTTTCAGATTATTTATTTTCATTCTATACCATATTCTCTATACATTTCCAAAACTTTAATACGTCATTATTGATTGACTCCTGAGAAAGCTCTATAGTTATATAAAAATTCTTGATTGTGGCGTATTTTGAAACATTATCGTTTGAAGTGAAAAATATCTGAAAACCATAATAGCAGTATTTTAAATATTTATCCAATCCTGGAGTTGGAGTTAACATATTGACTCTTAGCAATTTGACAATAATACCCTATGAACAATCGAAACCTGGTAAACTAACTGAGAACCATTTAATTAACTAGCTTCTCTTTAAACTGGGTAACTCTGACTGTTCTACAAAGATGTGAAATTTATGTCGTAACATTTGAGTCATAGCGCGTGTGCATCTCGATGAAAGCGTCATTTTCAATGATTAATAAAAGCATGTATACTGACTATATATGCTTAAAAAAGGCCTGTTTTTCCTCGACTTCCTATTCAAAGAAAAAATATACTGTATTTCTCTCGCGTTCTTATCATGCCTTTATAGTGTAATGGTCAGCACACTCGGCGCGTTTTCGAGAGGTTAGAGGTTCGAGTCCCGCCGAGGGCATTGCTCATTTTTCACATCTCCTGCTTCCAAAAAAATTTAATGTCTATACATTGGCGCCGAGCTAAAAAAAAGGTGGTGGATGATGATTCTCCACCACCAAGATTTGGCGATTGGGTCCCCTGGTCCCCAGTCGCCGTTTAAAAGGGTGAGTGTATAAGGTATTTCTCGCTCCTTCTTAGCATGCCTTCGTGGTGTAATTCTCAGCATTGAGAGGTTCGAGTCCCGGCAAGCGCATTGCTCATTTTTCACGTCTTCTGTTTCAAAATATATCCTAATGTCTCTACAACCGCATCGACACATAAAGTATTATGTGTACAGTGAACTTTCTCTAAGACAATCATTCCTGGTGGGATAATTTTGGTCTTCTATAAAATGCATACGTCTAAGATAATTTTTCACTGGTACTTATTTATGTTTTCAGAAGCACTAGTCACCTTCAGAGGTCTTCAGAGGTTTAAAAAAAAAGGAAACGAAAACCAGAAGAAATTTGATTACATATAAAAAAGCTGTTAACAAAATATGTTGTGTACAACTGACGCTCATTATAAGGACCCCTCGCAGACTACATTAAACGGAAGGTCGTTATGAATGGCCATTGTAGAAGAAATGGATTTAATATATTCTCACATGAGCTGGAGAGTTTTTGTACCAATCGCTGTAATAGAATGGTCACTGTAACGAATGATCTTAATGGCTTGTGCAACAAGCATTGATGCTCTTGGTAAAAATGCAAAGAAGTAGAAGGCGGTGATTCTCCTCAGTAATAGTAAACACAGTTATACAAATGAGATCACGATGACCACATGAGCGTGAAACAAGAAATAAAAACAAAGTTAAAATATCAAAAGAGGACAAATAAATCTAAAATATGGAAACTATGACATTTCCATTTAAAGTAATATCCCAAAGCAAATTAAAACAGCAAAACCCATTGACCTAAGCGATATATGACTAAAACACTAAGGCCACGAAGCCAAATACATCATTATAAGCAATGTGTGCATTTTATTGCGTTTTTTGTAAAGATTATATTCAGTACCGTCTTTTGTAAATAACTTGTCATTTTCTTTGCGCTTAATTCTGGTGAGGGCTTGCAGTAATTTTTCTGTCAGTGAAATGTCTATAGGACACAAAAAAAAGTCTTTTTTAAACTTCTAGAAAACAATTTCTACTTTAGTAAAATTTTAAATAGGTATTCGTATTTTTATTCCAACTTTTAATTGAACAGCATGAAATGGTACTACTCACAACGCTCATGAATTGAGAATATTAATAGGTGTTGTGTTTTCTATGTCATCAGAATATCCAGTTCCATTTTAAAACCTCGAGGTATCGGTTTCGGCCCATCGAAAGGTACATGACATGGAGAGATCATTTTGATTTCAGGTTAGTTCTGAATGATTTCTCGTGAAAAAAATAACACACAGAACTCTCTAAGACTAAACCCTAAAGCAATTTCATTGTGGTAGCTTCCTCTTACGTTACCTAAATGATTCTTACCAAATAAGGAAACCAGTAAGTGCTCCATAACATAGGATAAATCGTGTGCTGATTCGAGCTGGACTTATACTACGGAAAATCAGAGCACTTCTTGGACAGACACGAATAATTCTGTGAAGTGGTAGCTCATCTACCTTGCTTTTAAAAAGTTAACGTGACATTGTGGACAATATAACATTTAACAGACTTCTTTAGCCAGTCCGTGTCACACCGCCAGTCCCAAGTCTTACAAAGACAATTCTTAGAATACATATCTTTATTGAGTGATTTTATTTCGAACTACTGGCAGGGCTTAAGCACGCTGATTAGCTCTTCCCCCAAGAGGACTACTTGCCCTGCCGATTGAGTAAAGTACAGCAAACTGGGAAGGTTCGAGTTATCTTCAACTTTTATTACAGCTCCTATTCTTACCACTTCGAGCATTTTATAAGATTTAACAAGACCATTAACATTACATATTATTTTATTAGTTTTGATTTGGAACCACCTTTGGCAGTATTGCATGGCTTTAAAGACTTCGTTTTAGCAGAATCAGTACATATAGTTCCGTATGCGTCTTAATTTCACTGGTAATGAGAATACGTATATGATCTTTTATAATATATTTAACCAGACACTCTCAAAAACCAGTGCTTCATTTAGGTAGGTCTAATATATTGAATCCCCTAGAAGCAAAAGACTAACGGCTAATGAAACTCCGTAAACCTCTTAGCATTCATGGTTAATGAATCTTCTCAGTCATTCAGTTACGCTTTCAGAAGCTGCATGCAGATTATTTTTCGAATCAATTTCACCTTGCTCTTTTAATAACAGCTGGTAAATTTTCCATTCCAAAGAGTCTCTGCACTAAAATTCTTGGAAATGCAAAGCTCACACTCAACAGTCATGTCCTTGTAATTCTGCATATCATCGAACAGCAGTATCCTCTCCTCTTTTTCGATGTCGCTTTCCTGATAGTCCTTTTTACTTTACCCTTTGCAGCTTCATTTTGTAATCGTCTTGTTTTTTCCTTTTTTTTTTCAGCTTCGTTTTTGGAATTTGTCTTTTTCTCTTCAAGTCTACATCTTTTTCCTTTTCAATTGCAGTCTTATATTTGCAGTTTTTCAGTCTTATAGGTTTTGCTCCTCTATTCTCTTTTTTTTTCTTTAACTCTCTTTTCATATAATTTTCTTTATCCTTTCTGCGATGGCTTTGATATTTCACTTTTCTCCGCCTCCTTCACTTTTCATGAAATTTTTTTTCTTCTCGTTTAGATCGATTTTCTTTTGTATTTTCTGCTAATGGATTGATTAATTGTGCCTTTTAGTATCGGTGGAAATTCATCAAAATGGCTTTCCGTAACATTATTCTGAATTAATTTTGTTGCAAGTGTAATACACCTGATCATCGAACGCAGTTGGGCAAGAAAGCCGCTCATTTCTCTACACCTCAAACATAAATTCGAAACTTTAAGCAGTCGCAATCAGCTCCACGTGTACCAAACATATTCTATTTCTTGTGGATACTCAATGAAACTTGAGTAGATGTCTTTATTATGTGCGTAACCAAGCACATGGAATGCATTCTAGTTCAAGAAAACATGATATATAATGAATTTCCGTAAAATGGTCGCATGCACAACCAAATGTGCAATGTGAGGTGAATCTGAAATCACCGTTCCCTCCAGTACTCTTTCGAACAACGCGATGAAGCACGGGATAAATTTCGACAGAAAATATGTAAGGTATTTCTCCTGCCTTCTTCGCATGCCTTCGCGGTGCAGTAATTAACACGCTCGACGCGTATTCCAGAGGTCTGTGGTTCGAATCCCGGCGAAGGCGTTGCTTATTTTTCAGTTGTCCTGCTTCTAAATAACCTAATATCTCTACACTGGCCCCCGAACTTAAAGGTGGTGGATGATCATTCTCCACCACCATGATTTGACGATCGGGGCCCCTAATCCCCAGTCGCTCTTTAAAAGGGGGAGTATATAAGGTATTTTTCCCTCCTTCCTCGCATGCCTTCGTGGGGTAGTGGTCAGCACGCTCGACGCGTATTCGAGAGCTCCGTGGTTCGATTCCCGGCGAGGGCACTGCTTATTTTTCATCTCTCCTGCTTTTCAAAACTTACCTAATGTCTCTACAGATGTGTGTTAATGAATATGAATAATTTAAAATAGCTTCATCTTTTTCGAAACTTATTTTCATTAAAAGCTTACGTGAGCTCATTTAAGGGTACATTTTTTATTATTTATTTATTTGAAATATTTAGTTGACGATACAGTACAATCAAATGTTTTTTAAATACTTTGTCGCTCAATTTTAGGCAGCAATGTAATTTTTTAATGCTTTGCGGCCTAAAATTGTGCGTTAAAAAGAAATTTATGTTATATGTAGTTCATACCAAATTTAGACAGTTTTAAGAAAAATTAATTTCCTTATATGAATATTATCACAGGGATGTTTTTTTTTCAACAACAGCAATTTGTTATATTGCACAATAATTTAATCTACAAAGGCTGAGAGCGGGAACAAATGTACAATTCGCAACATTAGGAAGACGTTTTAAAAACAGTATATAGAATTTCATAGAAATTATTAATTGCATGCAGTTGGTCAAACGATATAGAAATAATTGTTTTATACCAAGCACGCAATATCCGATATGAGATTATAACTCCCCTGAAGTTAGTCATTGGTAATTGATTATAGAGTGTTCTGTAGTTTTATTTTTAAATCCATGCCTTCTAAAGATTTCTGAGAGATTTTCCGATCACCAAGTTATTTCTGCAGTCATGTATTAGATGAAGTGACACTGAAGTTTCAAGCTATGGCCTGTTACTTTAAAATAGGCACTTCAAGGCTATAGCGAACCTCCTCTTTTAGGATCATCACCAAATAGAAGGAATTTGGGGGTTTAACAAATTAGAGAATTTGACCTTTTTTCAGATACCATGATTGTGAAAGAAGGTTTGGGATAATATGGTCTTTAATAGCCTATTATAAAATAACAAACTATAGTAGGGCTTGTGAACTTCGAGATGTTCTCAGCAAGGCATCAGGCATCGAACTAATAATTGCGAATATATAAGGTAAAAATTCTAACTTTAATTTGTATCAACCTAGTTATTTTGCCTCCTTAACTTGTAGAGACATTAGATTATTTCAAAGCAGAAGACATGAAAAATGAACAAGGCCTTCGCCGGGTCTTGAACTACGGACCTCTCGAATACGCGCCGAGTGTGCTGACCACTATACCAAGAAGGCATGCTAAGAAGGTGGGAGAAATACCTTATATATTTCCCCTTTTAAAAGGCGACTGGGCATTAGAGCACCCAATCGCCAAATCCTAGTAATGAAGATTCATCATCCACCACCCAGTGCTTCATTTCTAAATTAATCACTCTTGCAAGGTTAATGCGTAATGTAGCAGAAGTGAAATTAATATGTTTTATCCAATCACAATTAAATTGAAGCTTTAACTAAACCAATAGTAATAAAGAGATACGATATCTCTGCATTGAGAAATTAATAAATTTCAGCATTCTTACTCTGATGTCATTACTGATTTTCGATGATCTCACTCTTGCCTTTGCACAGCTAAAACGTTGGGCGCCATTTCTTTTCATGACTTGTTGCAACGTATGTATATGTGAATATATAATTATGAAATACTAAGAGCACGTTTTTAGCCAGTCATGTATGTTGTCAAGAATGCTGTTTATTGAGTAAAAATCCACATTAAGTAGCCATGACCACATATTTCTTGTAACAACCCACACCTTATCATGGTTAGCATTTTCTATATCAGACTCTAAACATTTCATCATATCTATCAAATATTTTAGAAACTTGGAGGAGTAGTAGATGGGTAAAGAGAAAGCAAGCTTAAAATACTCCTTTTTATTTCTTGTTAGCCAAATATTTTAAGGAGGCAACATAAATATATAGGAGCAATAAGCGCCTATTCTTGAAAACTACATCGATATCAATAAAATCTTGAAATGCGTTTTAAGCAGCTAGTGTTAGCAGTTGGCAGGACAGAATTAATGCGATGCATTCATAATGAAAGCCTAGGACAGAAGAAAAAAGGCTATGGTTCCCAAATGAATTAATTCCAATTTCGATATACTGTGATTGGCTAATAAATAACTCTCTAAAATTGTTATTGGTTGAAGACGTAAAACGTTATCTGCGTTAAAGCTTTACGTAGAGTTATATGATGGCTATTATTTTTGAAATGATGCTGTTTAGAGAACTTTATTATAGGTAAATGCTATTTTTAGAACAGAAAGGGGAAGTATTCAAATTAAAATGAGGAGTTAAAAGACTATCGTTAGTAAAAATTTAAATTTATATCTTACATGTATATGATAGTGTTTCATCGTATTTTCATTCTACCCAATATGTTATTTGACACGAATTAATTACACGAATAAATTGCTTCCGAATATTTTCTTAGGACCACAAAGAAATTTAATTTTAGCAAACTTCGGAACTCATAATAATATTTAATTTTTATATTTAAGCTTTAATGTTTTCCTTTTGACTATATAAACGTTTCTTTTTTGCACCTGTTCGTAAATTTATATCGTTTTTATATTATTAAAATGCACCTTTAATTAACTGAAGGTTCACTTTTAACTAACAAAGCAATTAAAATTCGCTTTTTGTTATAATTTTTTTGGTTTGCGAAGGTCAGACTTTAGTGCACTGGAAAAGCGACTCTTCGATGATCTTTCAAATCACGGCACTATCAGACTGACATCGAATCTGTACCGTTATACCCAACATTTTTAAAAATATTCCTCCTTCGCCTGAGTGCATGGGAAACGATAATGTCGTAAATATTTCAGAAGGTCACTTAGTAACTGCTAAAAAGAAAACTAAGTGGTGAGTTTATTCGTCTTGACATCTTTATTCTTTCACTTATTCTTTTCCATTCTCTCTGTCTCACTCAAAATTGAGAACTTTGTTCCCGCTCAGAAAGCTGAGATTTATGCCACTATTTTCCCACAGGCGTTGTTAAAATTCTGGATAGCATAGCACTGAGGACAGATCTTTTTATTTTTCATTTTATTCTGAAACTAAAACTCTGATAGAGCAGTAAATTTAAGCAGCCTTCCCGATTCATTATAATTTAAAACATATTTTCGAGCGGAGAATAATAAAATGGTTTACGAGCGGTTTTATTGCGCGTTAAGAAAATGCGTTTTCTCGTTTTACGTCTATACAAAGTTTAAGATTTTAAAAAAGATGCATTAAATTGACCTAGAATTAAATGTCATAAACAAAAATTTCAAGATTTTCTGGTTTTCTTTAGCTTATAGTGTACCTTAGCTTTAGTGAAAATCGTGCCATTTTTTTTAATAAATAGAAGCATGAGATATAATTGCTTAGATTCGTTTTTTACCTCACCAAATGTAGGTTATTGTGTAAACAATTTTTATCCAATAAACACTTTGGAGAAGTCTAGTTTAACTTGGTGATAATAGTAATAATACAAGGTGCTTCGCGTTGAATGGGACAAAAAGAATAGCATAATACAAATGCTTTACTTGATTTATTAAGCCGAAATAAATTAATTCTGAAATTGCAATAATATAAATTTTATCTAGCAACAGCAAAAAATCTTGCGGTTACGAAATCGTCGCTAGAGGCTCTGTTAATCCAATCATCATCCATGAAGGAGAAAGCATACTGTGTTTTGATTACGCCAAAATATCAACGTTTATCGTCGTCCAAAGACATTTTTTCACGAAATTTAGTACCATCTCATCGTTACAACAACGAACGGTGGCTTAAGTAGTTTCAGGACACGGGCTGCTTGTAAACAAAAACCAGAGCAGGAAGAAGAGCAAGCCGAAACCGAAGTGGAAACAATTCTTGAAACATTTTTACGAAGTCTCACAAAATTAAAGCGTCGTGCGAGTTCTGAATTCCGTGTGCTTTTGTAGCGGTGTGGCGTGTGGTACGGAAACGTCTACAATCCAGTCATATACATTTCAGATGGTGCAGGCATTAAAGCCTTCAAACCGTTGCCTAAAGATTTCTGTGAGAATTTGGAAGGTAAGAGGGAGGTAGATGGCTTCGAGAACAGACTTGTGGTTTACGCATGAAGCCACTTCTGACGTTTCTGACAAAGTTAATCGCCATAATTTAAGATTTGGGGGCACGGAAAATCCATATGATGTAATGAAACATGAGCGTGATTCTCCAAAGGTGACCGTTTTCTGCGCCATTTCCAACTGTTGTGTTTTCGGTCCTTTTTCCTTCCTAGAAAAATTGATTAAAGGATGCATTTACAAAGATATGATGTCAGAGTGTTGCTGAGAGTGGCAGTTCCCGGCTTTATTCTGCAGCAAGACGCTGCTTCATCACACTGGAATAAAAGCGCATACCAGTACCCGAACAATAGTCTGCCCCATCGCTAGTTTGGCTATGCTGGGACAAACGGTATGCCATTGCATTGCTAGCCACAGATATCCCCATATCTAACACCTTGTGTCACCTAACAAACATTTTGCGATGCTTGTCTACGATGGTTTGTTGAAGATAAGTGTTCATGGGTCCCCTTCCCCAGAACTTACAGCAACTGAAGCAATGGATAACTGAAGCGCTCGAATTATTGCCAAAGGATATTCTATCACGAGTGTGGCAGGAACTGGAATACCACATTGATATTTGGCGTTTCACTGGAGGGGCACACATGGAACATTTATAGAAACTTAGATAACTATAGTTTCACCGTAAATTTAATTTATCAAAATAAAGTAATTACAGCATTCACAGGTATGCTTTGTTTTTGTTCCATTCAATACGGATATTTCTTCGTATAACAGATTTCCTGAATAATTTGTTCCAATTTTTTTCCTCTGAAAAAAAAAATAAATAATTGTAAGAAAAAAAAATCTCAAAGCTTTCAGATTTTACATTACGCCCAAAAGAGCTTTTTTTAGCATTTTGTGTGTTACCTTTATTTATTAAATATCATGTTATTCGCACTTAAACCATAAAATTCAGTTAAAGAGAAATGTCGCAAAATAATTTTAAACTGAGCATATCTTTAGAATTTTCTATACACACTCTCACGTGCTGGAGATAATTTTTTTTGTACAGTGTTGCCATTCCTCTCTTTGAAATCTTCGAGTTTGTTAATCAAAAATTCGTTAAAGTCTTACAAAATACGAAATCGATAATAAAACAAATTCCAAATGTCAAATCTGGGCTTCCAGATGCCCATATTCGGTGGAGGATTACGTCATTCAAAATTCGAGGGCTCTAGGTACCGTCGTTTTATCACAATGCGAGAAACATGCATACATTTATGCACATTCTTCATTATTTAATTTCTTTAAATATAATACAGATGCAATATTTGCTCGCAACAGTTTAAAAAGTGAATCGACATTTAATGTTTCCGACGCAAAATGCCAAAACGAAAACAATAGCCTTTCAAGGACAAAGCCCCTTTGGCATAAAAAATCACAAGAAGAACACTTTTGCTACAAGCTTTTAATCATTTGCATATTTTGCAAATATAAAGAATATAAGTTGGTCATTATTAGGACTTTAATATATCACATTTAATCTGCTAGATATCGTGTATAATATAATTTATTAGATAATAATGATATAAATCAAGACAAAATATAATAAGCCAATATCAGATAAAATAATATCAATCAACAGAGATTCAGAAAAAATGAGAGAAAGGCGAACTTCCGAGCATATAAACTGACCAAAACTAAACTACAATTAAAGTAAAATACTTGTTTTTCTACAAAGTGATTCAGAACTCACAGGCAAACTTTAAATTTTGGCAGAGTAAAGACATCGTAACCGGCATTTTTCTGTAAAGCAAGCAGAGTTTAAGCCCAGTCACAGAAAAATAAGATATGAAAGAAAATAGTAATTCTTTATTCAGAGCATGGTTGATAAGTGCTGTTTTACACCAATGTTTACAGCAGCTTCTCAAAATTGCGTCTACCAAGAGCGATACATACTTGGTAGCATCGATGAAGCAATTGACATACAATTCCAAATATGCCACGTATTTAGGAGAGCAAAATGCCTGGCAAGCCATTTATTGTCCGCTGTCGACATCAGTAACAAATCCTTCCATCGATATACTGACGGTGGAAGTAAATTTAAGCAATTACTTTAAATATTGCTGTAATGAAACACTTTAATATGCTGTAATGCTTTAAGTAAACAATAGTGCTTCCTTTTATGTCTTATTTCTTGAGTTTGGCCTCAACATATCACACGCTGTCATATACTCCTCTGTGATGTCGTATACTCTACCAGCCCATTAAAGCTTTTTTGCATCGAATGCTCAGTCTGTCTACAGATGCATCAAAGAAACCTTCGAAAACAACAACAAAATTTATTTACAAGAAAAAACAAAATCAAACAGTTGAGGATATATTATTAGGCATCTGTGCCCTTCCCCGTTATCTATTTTTAGGATACTCCTTGCCACTTGCTACTGGAACGTACACAGCGCCCTCTAGCCGAATGTCACGGGAATTATATAACAAGTTTGTATTGATTTAATATACCACTTATGAGTTCCAAATCACTCAGTATAAAAGGACTCTCTCTCAGAAACCTGAAAAACGGCATCTAAGAATGCAATGCTTGAAATTAGTCGAAATGTATGTAACTTAATGGCATATTAGAAATTATCTGCATCTTTGCTCAATAAAATACTTTTACGGACATCATTTTATTGTATAAACGTTTTCATTAAATGACCATTTGCAGCGTTCAATAATAAATCGAATTGCTAATGTGGCTTATCTTATATGTTTTACCTAACCAGGAAAAGTCCATCAACTTTCAAAGAGGACACAACTGTGTCTGTCTTTGCATGGGCCTTGAGCACCATGCAAACCATGTTGACAGTACGACTTTGCCCAACTGTCCCAGTTTATACTAACGGCTAAACCGGGTACGGGTCCTTGAGTTTTCTCACCCCTCTTGCAATCTTAGTTAAACCCACACAGAGTTCGACAGAAAAAAAGATTGGATGATTTCTTACGGATTAGTTTTTAAACTGAGACAAAGCTTTCTCACTTTTGCTTGTTAGAGTATATAGTTTCTCAAGGGAAAAAAGAAAAATATGAAACTCGTATGAATTCTGAAAGTGACATGAAAATTTTAATCGTATTTAACTGAAATAATAACATGTTTTCTCTTGAAGTATTCGCTTTTGAGTGCTTTTCTAAATATTTCGTCCCAAGATAAAATATTGACCTTAAAAGTTAGTATTTTTGAGGGCTGGAAAATCATATCATAAAACTAATGGGACACTTAGAAATCTATCAAATAAAAAGGAGAAAAGTTCCTGATTTTTTTATTTATCTTGTTAGATAATTATCAGCTTTCAGAAACATAATTTAATTTTCTTGGCATGGATTCAGCGAGATTTTTTTTATCACTCCTAGCCTAATTTTCCTTTATTCTTTTTCCGTTACAAGTATAATTCCCATTGTTATATTAAAGAAATATTTTGTTTCTGAATTTTATGTTCCATTTTTTCCCAGATATGTTCGATAAAAATTAAATGCGGAAGCTGAGTAGCAGTATGCTTATGATAGCAGATTGGCAGAATTGAGAATTGTTTTACATGGCAAAATTTTGCAAAGATGATTTCAGATTTCCTTTTAAAGTGTCCTTGTGTTTGTATAGATTTATTATACCACTAATCAACCTTTAAGATCGCATTTTCAGAGAATGGCATACATTAGTTACATCATAACTCTATCTCCGCTGTTTTCTATAGCTGTCACTAACTTCGCTTTTCGAAATTTTTATTTGAATTCACTGCATCATAAAATTTGATAACAAAAAAAGGCTAAATTAACTTTTCTCTTCAAATAGTGCCATTTTTCAGTACGCAAAACTCTTATTTATCGTATACTTTGAGAAAGAAAGTTAATCTTAAAGATAATAAATAACAAAAAAATACAACATAGCATGCATACATTTGCAGCAATATTCTTTCGAAGGTTAAATAGAATCTTCTTCTTTAGTTTCATGAGGGAAAATGACGAAAAGAAATTTGTCCTTATCATCAATTTCACTTCTGCAGCTGAAGAATAATTGTAAGGTTACTGTTTGAAACTAAACAGTTATTATGATTTAGATCTTTACTATAATTTCTCCCTTCCGTTTCCTCACCAGAATGCAAATTAATTTAGGTAGCATTTAAGTTGAGGTTTCTGCACTATAAGATAAGCGTGTCTCTCACATTGCGTAGCTCTGCCAGCTCTGAAAACTTTTGTAATTCTTCGGCTTTGCCTTATTACTGCCGGCATTTAAATATGTATGTCGGTTAGAGTTTTCGGAACCAGATTAGATTTAAATAAAATTGTGTAGTCTCTGACCACTAGTCTATGTCTTAAATTTGAATTTGACTGTTACTTTAGTTTCCTCGGAACAAGTAGTGGTTACTTCTGTTAAGCACAAGGAATGCCTTTACGTTTAAATTCTGTTTTATTAAAAAGGTTTCTTTAAATCTTTTCAAGTCTTTGCTGCTGCTTCAGACACTGCGACAATTCCCTCTACGACTGTTCAGAGCTCGGATCTAATTTATGCTCCCAAAGCAAGTCAAACTCTATAGGTTCTTTTACAATAGCAGTATGACAATATTCGTCCGCCACATAGCAGATCCAGGATCGAATCCCAAGGTCATTATCATGCCCATTTATAATTAGGTGTATTATCTTACACAATTCGTATAATTAGGTATATTATCTTACAAAATTCCTATAATTAGGTGTATTATTTTACAAAATTTAAGCACTGCTACACTTCTTA
Organism: Stegodyphus mimosarum; assembly: GCA_000611955.2. NCBI lineage: Eukaryota > Metazoa > Arthropoda > Arachnida > Araneae > Eresidae > Stegodyphus > Stegodyphus mimosarum. The sequence goes on along the minus strand of KK122567.1, from coordinate 489,446 downwards.
TCAATGCTAGTAGATGATGACACAAGCAAACATTTACATATCGAACAGTACAAAATTAGCATCTTATTATGTGATCGCTACATATGAAAAAGGTTGAGAATCTGTGTTTTACATAATATACTGTACTAGAACATATTATAGTTAGAGAGCTTTATGAAGTAGGCTATAGTTTTCACAGTAAAAAGGTTAACAGCTGGATTATAGCATGAATTTTGGAAATTTTATGTTATTGTTGCAGACATATACAACAAAGATATTCATAGCAGATATTACAGTTAGATGAACAGTTTACTCACTCTGCAGAATACTATTTCTAAGTTTTTTAATATTTTTTTAATTATCTCATTTACAGTCAATTAACAAAATATATCTTTCAAATCATTAAATTATATATCATCCATGACTCGATGCATTTCTTATTAATTTTTCAAAATTGTATTTATACATGGTGACCCATAAGTCCCTTTCCATTCTTATGTATTGAGGGTATCTATCTCCTGCTCGGCATTATCGTCCATAATATTATGAGATATTCTGCGAAATATTTTCTCAACGTAGCAGAGTTCCCTATTAATATGTTATTCGATTATGTCTGTACATACTACAAACTTTAGTTGTGTTCTTTTACAGATATGGCCAAACTAAGCTCAGTGAGGAGTGTATATAAATGGGTAGAAACTATGAGCCCCCTGTATATTAAATTTTAAAAAAGATTAAGATAGCATAAATAATGTGGTCTATTAAAAATTAATTAACAAAAGTGAATAAGAATTCTTATTCATAAACACTTCAGTAACATAATGTATAAGCTGACACATTTTCTAATGCAACTAAAAAACAAAAGAATAAAAGCAACAGAACGCCTATGATGCTGAAAGTAAGTCGACTCGAAACTGTTGATGCAATTGTATTTTCTGACAACTGTTGCCGCATTAAAGCTAACTGCTGCTCAGCCGTAATAGGTCTAACTCGTAAAAAATCTGATGGAAGTTCTCCAAACATCACCTGTTTTCGAAATTGTAGCACTGCATATTTACGCATGTTAAGGTGATACTTGTTGCTAATTATTGTATTTAACACTTGTTCTTCAGGATTTTAGTTTTCGTATAAAAAAGCTATTCTTTTTTCTTATTTCACCAGTACGGAATTTTTAACTTGCTATCCGGCCATTATACTTAGCACAAATGTTTATTGTTTTAACGGTCTTCCGATTAACTAATATTCTGCATGATTAATAATGCTCTAATTTATGTTCGGAACACCTAGTCTTTTGCTATTTTAATTTATTTTAGACAATACTGTGTTGCATTTCACAGGACATCTTGGATAGACTTCTTCCATTTTGAGTTCCATCATACTTTAAATAGTATTCTCTTGCAAAGGGGTTTATTCTTATCCGAAGGTAATTCACCACTGGGCAGAATACTTTCAGCAATTTATTTAGCTGTTAAATATTTAATTTCGGTTTACGAATATAAAAAACTACTTTTGTTCAAATTTTGGTATTTATCTACATTTTCTGTACTTTTTGCTGTTTAATTTATAGAAGACTTTAAAATACCAACTAAATCTAAATAAATGTGTGCATATATTTTTCAAGTTTTGGAAAGAAGGAAGGAAAATTACCTTTTCGCAATGGTGAAAGGGGTACATGAGGCAAAAAAGGTTGAGAACCACTGTTTTATTATATCAAGAACTGATGAATCCTTTAAATGCACTGTTTCGGAAACTTCTCTAATGTATACAAATTTTTCTAGAGCAGATTAAGAACTGGCGAAATTCTAATCAATTGTACTTTATTAATAATAAAACGATAAAATAACATGTATACCAACGAAATTTTATTCAATTCAACGAGACAATGCAAAATTATGTCATAAATGCACATAACGTGTTTATTGTTAGATTTAGTTTGCAGTCTGAGTAGTGTACTGTTATTTTTATGGTATGATTTCCCTTTTAAAATACAAAATGTGAATTTGAACTTAATAGTTCATGTCTGAAAAGGCATTTATTGTAAAAAGAAGAATAAATAAACTATTAATTAAAAAAATCGTACTTTGTAATTTCATTTTAATGTATTTAAAGTGGTCTGACATTATTTTTGAGAATCACAAGCGTCCGATCACTTTTGTAAGACACTGTTTGTCAAATGTTGGCGGAAAATGATCTGCATATATCAAATTTTTATTGCATGTACCAAATATTAACTACTGCAAAAGTATAAAAAGCTGCATTTCTAGCCGTGACAGCGCACAGCATGGACAGACAATAAATAGGCAGTCTAAAGGCCGAGTGGAATCCGAAAGCCAGACTAGCAGTCCTAGCTGATCTAATAATGTCCAATCTAGAAGCCGGAGTAGCAACTCTTAAGTGCTGTATGATAACTTCAGGAGAGTAGACTGTAGAATAAACACCTAAGATATTAATTTCTTTTTGTTTTCTTCTGTCAGTTTTTCTTCGGGATTCAATTTGATTTCACAGAACAAATCCATGTTAAACTAAAGCATTAATTTCCATAAGGCGAAATATTCGAAGCCAGATAATTTTAAGTTTTACATTTCACAAGAAAAGGAAACAGATGTATAAAATAACTTATTTAAAACCCAAGTTCTAACTTCGATCTTTAATTTTTGATGAGGGAGCCTCTTCAGATGATGATTATCTTATGATTCAACAGTTGCTTCACTTAAGGCCAAGAAAATAATTTATAAACGGAATAGCAAGAGACTTTCACTTGAACTTACATTTCGAGAAACAAGAAACTACTGATAAAAATTCAAAAATAAAATAATGTAGTTTTAAGCAACCTTATGCGAATAATTAACAGTTAATATGCAGAAAAGCAAATAAGAACCTAATTACTAATCAAGAACTCCAATTCAATTAGAAGACTCTAACCAGCTATTTTCGGTTTGAGATTAAGCTATATTAAATGCGCTTTCTGTAGGTATTTTAGCAGAATAAGAGTAAGAAGATGGTAAAATTAAAATTTTTCTCTTACTAAAGTTATAAAATTCCGCAAAATAATTCCTAAAATTTCCATTGATATAGCAAAGTAAATTCTGCGTGTTTTTGAAGTATGTTTACGTATTTTTAATAATATATTCCCGAATGAAAGCTTTTGAAGAAAATTCTACTCCTAACCAAGTATAAATTTCATGTAAGTGCAATAGTTCTTAGTTAAATACACTATTACTGGGCAAATTCTTTTGCAATAACGAGCGAACTCAATCTATGAATAATCTGTTGAAAGGGAAAAAAACAATAATACTGAGATAATATAAGGTTTTTCTCCATCCTTACAGCGTGCCTTCATGGCGTATTTGGAAAGCACGTCTGGCTAGCAATCCGAAGGTACGGAATTCGAATGTCGGGAAGAGCACTGCACATCTTTCATCTTTCCTGCTTCGACAAACTTACTGACTCTACAATCAATAGGCACCTTCTTTCTTAACAATGTTTAAGAACGATCTATGACTAATATGTAACAGATGCTAAACACATTTACATTACGAAAAGAATGCTAGATATTTATTAATATCAAGTTAAGTTCGTTCTGTGTAATAATTCTGTGTAGTAAATAATTTTCTTGAATATCGTTTCCTCGGTATGTGTAAAAGGGATCTGTAAACGGTTTGATAGACATGAGAAAAGAAATCCGTATGTTAACACCAATAATGCATACTAGTTTTTTAATAAAATGTAAGCTTCATTTGAGACATGCATTTTAAGTGAGAACCGGTTTGATATTACATAAATAGAATACAATTTTTAACAACTTTACTTCTAAATGAAAGCATGGGTTATAATCGATTTTTCAACATAATTTTCATGAATATTAAATCATTTATCTTATCGTACAACCTTTAGGGTTCCATTTACTTAGAGATCTGGCCCTTGATTTGATAGCCATTTTGGGCATCTAACGTATGCACAACTTTTAATAATTAAAGCCTTCTGTCATAGCTTGATTCAGAACACTTCTTGAGAATATTTCGTATATTGTAATGAAGGAATAGTAAAGACTGATGGTGAGAGACGACGTGAGTGACCTATCTATTAATGGTGACCTGGTGTAGAAAGTTGATGAAAATATTCGAGAAAAAATATGCTTTACATAACGCTCATTGAACATGATATACCTAAAAAACAAATCTCATAACAAAAAACATTCCTCTTTAGACTGCTGAAATTTATTATTGATGCGCTCATCTTTCATATATGAATTTTAAAATCAACAATCGTCTTCTCTAATAAATTTCAAACTCGATCTATAACAAATGTTGAACTTAAATGAACATCTGCATTAATATCAAAATGCATGTTCTCGTGTAAGTCCGACCTAAATAAAATACAATGACGAGAGAGAAAATTCCGTTAAAATATACTGCACTGTTTATCTTAATAATATGAAGTTTGATCTGTGAAGAACAGGATTCATATTCTTCTTAATAAACTGCGAGCTCGATTTAAGATTAAGACGAGAGAAATGGAAGAACATGGTTGTTAAAATAATTTGTATCCTCTTTTTCTGAATAAATAGTAAATTCGAGCTCTGAGCTTCATAGTAAATGTAAAAGAACATATATATTGAAATAAAAATATTCTGTCTTAAACCTGATGGTGATAGCATATTCTGTCTTTATTGAGATATTCTGACTTAAACGTGATATTCTGTCTTAAATGTGATATGTTCTGTCTGAAATACAATATTCTGTCTTAAAAGTGATACAATATTTTGTCTGAAATATGATGAATCTAAATAAATACACGCGTATTCTTTCTTATTATTGTATAAACAACGTGATGAACGTGCATGTCAGCGTCAAAACATGTGTTCTTCCTTAATAACCTGTTACTTACATCTATGAACAATATCATGGACATGAAAGATTCTGCTTATTAACATAAACATGCATATTCTTAATGATCGCTATTTGTCTGAAAAGTATTAGTGTGGAAAGACGTACGCGTAATCATGTGTGAGACAGAGCTTTGTCATCGGCGAATCAGTGCGCTTTTGTTCAGTTATCCAAACTTTAAAGAGGAAGAAGCCCCCAAGGAACATAATATGAGAATTCCGAATCTCTGTATACCCTTTCTATTAACTTGCCCGCAAACTTCATGGAGTCGAACAGGTATAAGTCTCATACTTCACATATTCATATCTATTATAGCTATTTACAAAACTCGAATAATTATTTACAGACAATTTCCCATTAAAGCATAAAAAAGAATTTTACAAACAATTGCCAGATTAAAATTTTATATCAATTCAAAATAGAAAATAAATACACATAAATTTGCATTAATGTATCACAAAAATATACAGTAATGCAAAATAAATAAAATTTAATAGTATATGAAAGACAAATAATATATACATGTGTGTGTGTATATGAATGTAAACTACTCTTTTGAATCTTTATTCTCAAACATTTGAGTTCAAACTACTACCGTTCCAACTTGTGCATTTATTTCAGAATTCCGTTCGGCTATTATTCACATTAATGTCATTTTTATTGCTCGAATCGACGAAACTATGCTAACGTGGGGATTTTTAAAATGCCTTTTCTTCAAAACTTTGCCTTTCAGTTTGAAAATCCGAGGCCGAAGGAAAGAGATCCCCAGACAGTCGCAAATAAAATTGTTTTAACGATTCTCATAACAAAGAAGAATTTTATTTCTATGCCAAAGAAGAATTTTAGCGAAGAAAGTAAAAGTTTATATATGCTCCAAGTTTCAAAAAGTTCGAATGTTCTAAGTCTTTCAAAAACAGGAATTCTAAATCGTTGGAAGAAATCTTTTGACGCATAACATTTAAAAATATTCAAAAGTCTAAATCAGGTTGCCAATGAATAGGGAAAAGAAGATGAGTATTAAAAAGCATTCGAAATTATGTAATTATCATTAGAAATTATTTCCCATTTTCACCATGCACAGATAAAGCATTTACTGTGATGGCTTGCGAGGATCAAATTTAGAACTTCAGATTTTACGGGACCAAACATTTCATCCAATCAATCTGAAGCTCTAAATTATAATTTTATCATATTCCTGTTTTCTCTCTCACAAAAGAAGAACAAGGACTACTAAGAGGCTCAAAATACATTATACGAAATAGTAACATTAAGTTCTTAATGGAAGGAATGCATGTTCTTGTTTTCCTATTGAACATAAGCAAACGGTTCTTTAAATATGTTTTTAAAGCGGGCGGTTAATTTTTCGTAATAGTAGCGGCAAACAGATAATTTCTACACTAACGTTTAGTGAATATACACAAAACTTTATTCTTATGAAAAATAATTTAAATGTAAATGTCATGAAATATTTGCTTAAATACATTGTCTCACAAAAGAGACCCGGCATTTCTGATTTCCGAAAAAAAAGTGTTTATCATTTTAAATGACTTAAACTAAAATTATAAAACATGTTTTCCTTCAAAACATCCAATTTTTCTTTTGTTTGCATAAATTTTTTTCAAAAATAAAATATCGTGCTTCTAGATATATGTTTCTTCTTTCAGCCGGAAAATTGTATCACAAATATAATAGATAACTTCTATCAAACAAAATAAATAACTAAAATTTAAAAAAAAAAATTCTAAAAAATTTCAGATTTTAAGTTGCGTTCCAAGTGGCGTTTTTTTTTAACATTTTGTATGTTACCTTTATATATTAAATATCATGTTCTTCGCCCTTTAACCATAAAATTCAGTTAAAGAATAATATCGTAAAATAATTTTAAACTGAGGATATCATTAGAATTTACTATGCACAGTCTCATGTGCTGGAGATAAAAATGTTTTTTCTGTACAGCATTGCCATTACTCGCTTTGAAATCCTTGAGTTTGCTAATCAAAAATTCGTTAAAGTTTTATAAAATATGAAATCGATAATAAAACAAATTCCAAATTTTAAATTTGGGCTTCCGGATGCCCATATTCGGGTGGAGGCGTTCAATATTCAAAATTTGATAGCTCGAGATACCGTTGTTTTATCACAATGCGAGAAACATACATACATTTATGCAGATTCTTCATTATCTAATTTCTTAAAATGTAATACAGGGCAATAATATTTGGTAGCAACAATTTTAAAAGTGACAAAATGCTTATAGTGAATCAAAGCAAAATGCCGAAACGAAATTAATAGTCCTTCTGGGCAAATTGGCCCCATTGGACTAATAAATAAAAATTCATAAACTCTTTTTTGTATTTATTTTGATTATTATCAGTCTTCAAAAATCTGAATTAATCTCTCTGGCATAAATTCAGTAAGATGTCTAATGCTTTTAGCCTTACTAATTCACTTCTTCATTTAAAGAAATATTTTTTTTTTTAATTTTACATCCCATATCTTGCCAAATAGTTTTATATTCCATTTCTTGCCAAATGCTCGATAGGTTTTTACATCTGGAAATTAAGGGGCTACATTGATTATTCCAGAAAATTTGAAACTCACCTAGAACCACACACTTAACGCACTAGGCTCAGGATGAGTGTCTTGGAATAATTTTGAACCAACCTGTAGCTTCAGTTTTTATACAAAATTTTTTTTAAATTTTATCTTAAAATATCAGAGTATTTATCCTAATCTATTATAATATCAAGATTCTGGCCTAGAGTGACATTCTCTGCTATATCATAAATTTCTCTTCTCTATTTTTTTACTTACCGGTAATACCTTCAGTCTTGAGAATATTTATTTGACTAAAATTTCATAACTGTTGACTAAAAGTTCATAAAAAATTAAATTCTCTCAATAAAATAACTTTTTGATCAAATATTACCTTATTTCAATATTGAGAATTCGTACTTCTCATAAAATTTAAGAAAGAAAACTATGTTTTCGGTTCTTTCGCTGACACAAAACTTTAAGCTATTAAATCTATCGACTATTAAATCTAGCATATCGTAATATTATTTTATCATATTTTGGATTAATGAATACTACATTCGTGTGGTCCATCCCGTTTGTATCCCGGAGAAGGCGTGGATGTTTGTAAATGCATTGTGTCCGTGCGGTATGGAGGCACTTTAAATATGCGTCGAGCAGAAAGTCCTCTCGACTCGAGAGGTTGGAGGTAGGGGAAGAGGGAGTGCAAGACCCTCGTATCCGTCCTCTCGGGTGCTTTCTATCAAAACTGAGCTAAATCTCACTGTCGCCTGTATGGTTCTCAAGACTGTTGCCAACGACAAGAATGAACTTGCCCTTTTTGTGACAGGGAATTTCGTGGACTTTGGTTGATTATAGGTAAGACAACTGAGCATTAGCAACAACAACGACAACAAAATAATAGCAACTGCTTTAAATAACAGTAAACGGAATAAATCGTATTTGGGCAAAACAGGCTGTGTAAAACAGTTGTTAGGATGTGTACTATGTTATGTTACTATGTACTTATGTGTTAGCTGACGGTATTCAATAAAATTCAAGGAAGTACCAACAAGTCAGGTAAAAGTAACAAGTGCTAAACATTATTTTCTTTCCGCTGCCCTGACATTGGTAACACTGTCCATCAGATGGCAGTTTCTTCCAATCCCAAAGACGACAGACCTTACAATCTTCATTTCTCCTATAGCGGCCACCTCGATGTCTTCGACCGTCATAATCCATTGCGTGCATGCTTCGATATTAGCTTTCATTCAGTACTTCCTAAAATGGCGGAACTAAAGAAACGCCTTGTTGAAGATAAAAAACGAGTATCAGTCCAAGTGGCAGAAAAGTTAGTTTTTTGTTGAGCATAGTAGAAAACCACAATGTGTTATCTTTTCTCAGGTCTTAAGCGTTTCGAAGGGGTATAATGTGCTTAAGACGCTATACCAGCTTGCATAAATAAAAATACGACCAGGGAAGTGCCAGGAGTTGTGTGTTTAATGATCTGATGCTGAAACTAGCAAGACAGAGGTATATCTCTCAGCAACCATCAAGCACTGCTGTTTTGAAGGCATCTTTTGAGACATGTTTAGAGCTAGTTAAAAGCAAAACGTGTCTTAGGGATTGTGAGCTTTTGGATAATGAGATTAAAGGATGTGCTATAAAAATGTCATCTTCACTTGGAGATAATAAAATGGCAAACAATTTTGAAATACTGTCTTGTTGTACTGTCTTGTAGAAGAATTAATAAAATGGATAGTGAAGTTTCAGGTACTTTCAAGGCCATTTTGGAAAAATATGTGTTTTACTCCATAGCTCTAGATGAGAACACAGATACAGCTGACATCAGCTAGCTCCTTATGCTTGTCAGAATAGTAAATGAAGAATTTGGAATTCATGAAGAATTTTTGGAATTAAAATAATCAGAAACTAACACCAAAGGTATTGACATATTCAACGCACTGCATAATGCCATTTCTAAATATAGAGATTTTAGAAATTACTCTGGCATTCTAAAAGAGGGAGCTAAAACAATGGTTGGTCATGAGACTCGATTAGTAGGACTGTGTAAAGAAAAAGGGACACATTGTTTGTGTTTCTAGTACATTAACCACCAGAAAGCTCTTTGTGAAAACTTACTAGGCTCAAGGAGACAATGAAAACTGCTGTAAATACTGAAAATTTAATGAGAGGTGGCAACAAAGCCCAGAGAACAGAGCATTTATTGCATTTCTGGATAGTTGGAAGCTGAGTGTGGTGGCATTTCATTGCATTGAGAAATGCGCTGGTTAAGTGCTAGAACTTGCCTGCAGTAGTTTTTTGGGCTGCCTCCAAAAAAAAAAAAAAAAAAATTCCGCCCCCAAAAAAAAAAAAAAAAGAAAAGAAAAGAAAAGAAAAATTGGAAGAAATCCAGTTTTTAAATAATCTTGCTCTCTTGATATATTTAATATCCCGTCTAAATGCTTTAAACATGAAACTGCAAGGCAAAAAAAGGATATCTCCCAGCATTATGGGCATGTTGAGGGTTTTCGTAAAATACTTGATGTAATGCAAATTGCACTAAAGGCAAATAATACAGCATACATCTCCTCTTGTCAACAGTTGAAATAAGAAAAAGAAAATGACACACATTTTAGTATGTTTCGTGAAATAATAATTAACATCAAGAAACATTCCAGGACAGATTCCAGAATTTTTACTCCCTAAAACCAAACCTTGCTCTGTTAAACAACACCATGGGGACTGAAAGGAGTGAGGTGTTTGCGACCTTCAAATGGAGATTTATAATCATCAGGCAGACCCATTTCACCAAACTAAAAAGTGTAATAGCCATGAAAATTTCTGGAAAACTGATATCAAGAAGTTTTCCCAAACTGCTTCAATTCTCTGTGAAAATCGTATCGTTGTTTGGCAGTACAAATGTGAGTAAAAGTGTTTTTCTACTCTCAAACAAATTACATCAAAAGCGAGAAATCGCGCTGAAAGTGCTTCACTGCAATCGAACCTGATATTTGCCATACTTACGGTAGATATTGACAAACTTGTATTAGAAAAACAATGCCAGTCGTCATACTGATTTCTGGACTGTAAAATAAAGTGAAGTATGAAACTCATGTAGTTCGCTTTCTTTCATGTCTTTGGCCTTTACTTTCCTGTACTTCCTCCGGTAACTAAAGGTTGGACCATACTGTTAAGTTACCATACTGATTAAGAATAATCTACTTCATGATCAGGAACATCCAATTATCAATGAGCTTAGTTATTTTAGAGAATGCTGTGTTTCATTCCAGAGATATCTTGGAAGGTCCCTCGACTCTGCTCTTTTTTTTTATTTTTGGCAGTCTTTGAATTGCATTTTATAGTTATGAGGAGTATTTGTCTTCTCAATTGCATACTCTCGCGGGGAAAGTGATAGCAATTGAACAACCAGAAATTCGAATCCAGGTGAGGATATAGTTGATTTTTCGTGTTTCCTGCATTGTAATTCTGCACGGTGCTCCAAACTGACAAATATTTTAAGTGAGCAATTTCAGCAGTTTTGCAAATGGATTTTGCTTTTTTATTAGCATACTAAGAAAAAACTTAAGAAAAAACTTAAAATAATTTTTAAGAATTTTTGTTAAAAAATCAAGAAATATCAAAATGGCTTTTCAAATATTTCTTACTGTGGCTTTGATGCAAAATAATGTCATAAGAGCATATAATGCTTTATACATAGTTTTATTCAGAGTTTCATTAGTATCCGATGGCTTTTGTGATATAATTTTCCTTCTGAAAGAAAGGACATAAATACTTAAGCTGAATATTTTATTTTTGGAAAATTTTTGTAGCGTGAAAAGAAACCTAGATAAACGCCTATTTCTAAGAAAACCTCGTACGATAATTTTAATCTCATGTATTTAAATATTTTTAACATTAAATTCGAAGCCTAAAACTATCCCGTCATTTTCTTTATTTTAGAAGCTGTATTTAAAAAGCTTATTCAAGTCATTTCTAAATTTATTTAAGAAAACCTTTCAATCTTTTTTCAAATATGCAAAAATGAAATTTTTGCTCACCTGTGATAAAAAAAAGACGTAACCTTTGATAATATACAAAAACGTAAATTTTATTTTTCATTGTAAACAACTTTCGCTATAGGAAACAGCTTTTTGTTTCCTTTTTCTTTTTTCTTTCTCTTTTTTTTATCTGCGTGTGTTGGGGGTTACTTTTTTTAAACATTTTTTCCTTCTTTTGAGAATATCATCTTAAACAGAAAACACGTTCTGACATAGATACAAAAAACTGCCGTTCATCTGATATGTTTATCAATAATAGAATTGAAGAGTTCGTATCTTCCCTTAAATAATTTGAATAAAAGCCTTCTGACTTCAGTAGATAAAGATAAAATTGTTTGCCCTTTGTCAATACTTGGCTAAAAGATTTTGAATTACTTTTTATGAAGCTAATATTAAAACGGTAAGATTCTTAGTTTCATTACATTTGAAATATTTCATTAAAATATTTTTTTCATTCGATTAACAATAGCGACCATAGTTGGGGAAGGATCATGAGAAATAAGAGCACCTACTCCATAAGAGAGACTGTACGACTGCGTAGATGTACGTAGATGCAGTTCTGTGTCCTCAAATAAGAATGTTGTTGCCCCCCGATTTTGTTTTCTTCGTAGACAACAATGATTGACTCAATAGAGTTGCTATGACAGTCGAATACTCTCAAACTGAAAATACTATTGCTGCGAATTTGCCACTATACCTGGTAAGACAACTATGGACAACAAAGATAACGCCTTCTTTTATTATTGTGAATTAAATCCTGCTTAATTCATTCTGGAATTTATTCGAGGAAATTAGAGTTTAAGCTTTACTTCGTAATTTTTAATATAGGTATTTTGAGTTTTTATGTATTAATGCCTTGTCACGAACTGAGAACTGAATAATTAAATGAGAAATACTGAATCGTCTGTGAAAAACTGTTTTTTTTTTTGTTTGTTTAATTTCTTACACATCGTTTTAAATTTACTATAGTATTTGAATGGAACATGTGGCAACGATTAGATAATTCTTCAAATGATATAATTTTTTGCGCGTTCTGAGTTATAAAATGAATGAGATGTAACGCTGTTAAGTGGTTTACGCGCTATCGACGAAGTAGATTTAATTCAATCCAGTTAAGTTTAAATGAAATGCAAGAAAAAATGCGTATAATTTATTATTCCGTAAAAGGAAGTCGAGTGGTGTATACATCAGATTTTTTTTTCAGTTAGAGGCAGGAAAATTATAGGATTCGTATTACAGTCCATCACGTGTTAGAGTCGAAGAAATATGAAAGTACCGGTTTTTGTAGAAACATTAAAATTTTTGAATTGATTTTTTTTATCTATTTAACATATTTTTCAAAGAAATCGAAATACAATTTTGCGTTCTGAAAACATCAGGTTGCATTCTGACACATTACAGTGTCACACATACGAAACTTTTCCATTAAATAAATAAAAATAATATCTATTCTTGCCGAATGATAAACTCAATCTTTATTGTTAATCATGATTAAATCGCAATTCGGGAAAAATTTCAGTTACAAAATTTCTGGCTTTTGTTTCTGAATTTCTTTTTTGAAAGTCAAATGATGTAAACAGTGAAATAGAAAAATATTGAAAAACCCGTTACAGGTTTGAAAAATGATATGATTTTAAATAAAATTTTAAAATTATATATACAGAGAATCGTAACCTACAGCTTACTTAAAACCAGAAAAAACTGGATTTTAGACCAGAAGTTCCTGTATAATATTTTATAATTGTGCAAAAATGATGAAAGTAAAATGATTTAGCAAAAACGATGAATATGAGTAACCTGATACGATTGTTTATGAACTTCAAAATTTCTCTTCACGCTAATGCTAACATTCTTTAGTTAAAATAGATACTTTTTATGCTAAGAATCTATTTTTTACAATGCATCAAAGACTAGCATTTTTTTGCTTACAAACATTTCTTGGATAGTTGCTTGTACTAATTTCTAATTATTTTTTTAAGATTAGGCAAATAATAAAACCTAATTGCTAAACTACTGCTTTAAACAGCCATAAGCAAAAATATCATAACAAATTCTTAGGGGGGGAGACATAAATTTGCATAAATTATGCATTTATGTGCGATCTAATTATTCAATAAATGTTTATTGAGATATTTTTGTACAGATCGAGCTTAGCTGTATGATTCGCCTCACTTTTAAAAATAAAAGTAATCGATTCGGAAAAAGCATTTGGAGAATTTTAAGGAATCGATAGAATATTTATAGTAATAATTCTAATGTATAACAAATGCAGTAGTGCTCAATTAAACAAGGCTTTATTAACAGAGGTTCTGCCTTATCAGGAATGAATGTACAAGTGTTTCATAAACTTTCTTTTTTTCCTGATTTTGCAGAAGCTCCGCCGTGGAACCTGTATTGAGATCACAGATAATCCACGTATAACGTCTACCATAGACGATATAACTATCATTGAAACAGCATTTCTGAGCAATTAGATGCTGCGTGGCTCAAATGCGCTTTAGCCCACTGCTTGGCCGCGATTGTTTTTGAATGAGCAATAAACGCGCCAACATGGGTAACTCCGTATATCCGCGAACATGGCTGACTGGGTATTTTGAAGCTACGGAAAAACATGTAGTTTTCGCGCATGCGTATTTCCTATTTTATAAAGAACGGTTTTATTGGTAATGTGAGATGACGTAGCGGTTTATTCGAAATTCTTACGTGTTAATTTAAGTAGTTATTTCAGTTGTCGTTGTATTCTTTGAATGCGGTGTTGTTCTGTTGAGTGTTTGCTATTTTCGTACATATATTTCGCTAAATACCAAGTCGCTATGGATTTAGCTGTGATGCTGAGAGAGGTAAGTGAATGTACATGTACATTTATTACTTTATTGGAAGTGCAAGGGAAACGTGATTGATTGGTGTATAAAAGCTGGTTATTTTGTTGATTTGTGCACATTGCCTACATTGTGCAATTCGCTGATGTTTTTTTTAGTTAAAACGGAACGCTGTGCACATGGCATTTTCTTGTAATTTATTTTCGTTATTTTAGCTTATTTTGTTCATTTGTGCACGTTGCCTACATTGTGCAATTCGCTGAAGTTTTTTTTAAGTTTAAAAGGAACGCTGTGCACATGGCATTTTCTTGTAATTTATTTTCGTTATTCTAGCTTATTTTGTTTATTTGTGTACGTTGCCTACATTGTGCAATTCTCAAATTTTTTTTTAAGTTAAAACGGAACGGTGTGTACATGGTATCGTTTGTAATTTTAATGCCCTTTTAAAAAAAATTCCTTCTTTCTGGGATGCCATTTTGGTTACGTTTTCGCGGAGCGTGTCGGGAAGGTTATGTAACGGCATAAAATGTGTAAGTATTACAACATAAAATGTAAATAATTAATTTAAAGGTAACTGACAAATATTTTAATGATCGTAATGTTCGTTTTGCATATTATTTTATTATATTTTTGTGGCAACAGTTTCCATACTAATTTATGGTTTAGAATTCTATGTTTTGTTTACAATAGGTTTTCGCGGAGCGTGTCGGGAAGGTTGCAATTAATTGCAAAGACGTTTCGCAGAAACGCGCCGAATTGGCGATTTTCAAAACATCGCCAAGCAGTGGGCTAAAGCGCATTTTCACCTCAAATCGATATTCAGCTTCACGCCAGGTACCGGCAAGCATGTCGGCATCCACAGAGGCTATTGCGGTTATAATTCTGGCTTTTAGGGTCATCAATGTTCGACGCTCTCCTCCTGTAAACGTTGTCCTTTACAAATCCCCAAAAGAAAAAGTCCAGCGGCTTTATATCAGGTGATCTGTGTGGCCAAGGAATTGGACCTCCTCGCCCAATCCATCTTCCTGTAAAATGGTCATTCAAAGAACTACGAACAATGGTACCCCAATGAGGTGGTTCACCATCTTGTTGCAAAAAGACATGTGGCTGAAGCTCTTCTAATTGTGGAAATACGAAGCATTCCATCATGTCTAAGTATACGATTGATGAGACCGTCTTTTTTGTAAAAAAGAAAGGCCCAATGACTCGGTCGCGCATTAATTAGTCCACACCACACATTAACCTTTGGGGAATCCCTTTGTGCCTTACGGTAATCATGGGGGTTTTCAGATCCCCATATACGCACATTATGGAGATTAACAATGCCAGAAAGATGAAAGAGAGAAAAATGCAATTGATAAGCAGACGATATTTAGAAAAGTACAGATATTTAGACTGGAAAATGAAATTATCTGAAATTAACCACACGCGCAGACGATATTTACAAAAGTAGAGATATTCAAACCTGAAAGGAAAATATATAAGTTATTTCATCAATAAATACCATAAGTTTATTTATATCTTCATTATTTTATGAGTTATTAAACATCAAAATGAGTCCGGGACTTTATAAACACCCTGTATAATAAACTGGTGAATTTGAAAGCAATTTACATACTTCTCATAATTTATAATTTCATTGTATCTTTAATAAAATCGCTAAGCCATATAATTTTTAATACATCAAAGTTATGTGATTTATATTTGTACCCCCCAGCGGCAACTGGTAAAGCCACTGAACACTGGTAATTCGAGACGTGTTCAAATCCTGGCGAATGGTCTGACTACATGGGAATTTTCGTGGTTTTCCCATTGTATAACATAAATATTAGCTATTTTTCTTAGAAAATTCTCCACAAAGCAAAGGCATTCCTCTTCTAACGAAGAGAGTTTACAAATGCTATACATTCTAAATAGTCTAATTTGGAATTTAAAATAAGTATTAATCATAAATTTTATTAATATGTTCTCCACAACTGCAGTTAGTAAAACAAGTTTCTAGCACTACATATTATGTGTTGATTAAGAATCATTTGTTTTATAAAACTTATTTCCAGTTACAAATGATTGCAGTCTTTACTTTTATGCTAGTTTTCGAACTCGAAGTAGTATGGGTTTGTATTATTGTAGGTAATCTAGGATATAATATAGCTGAGTTCGAAAAGAAGACTATCATGGTGTCAGCAAGCGACCCATATGTGTGTGCAGTTGGCAAATCTGGAAACAGGTAATGTTGGCGTCAGTGAGCTCTTTGGGTCACGATGAAGAGCTTACTAAGGATAATATTATTCAGTTGGTGGCACTCCAAAATTCCGAATAAATGATTAGATCGTTGAGCCACTAACTACAGAGATTAAGAAATTTGCAATAAATAAGATAGGCTAGGTATTTAACCTGATCATTATGAAATCTAACAAAATTAAAATCAATGGGTCCTAACACCAAGCGTTTCGAGAATGTTAACAGCCGTATCACTTCTGATATGTCCAGCTATAATGCCATCTACAATGATAAAAAGCATGTGACCACACAGTCTATTTTAGACATGCTTTTGAGATGCAGCTCACGGAATGTCATGATGAAAGACCAGACGATTTCGATTACTTTAAACCGTCAACACTGAAGGAGAAGAAGTTGCCAGTAAATAGCATCATCCATGGTGGTTTTGGTGTTTAAAAACAAACTAACTTTCATTGCATTTATAGCGGGTTGGAATTGCATTTATAGCACAAACTTTCAGATTCACTTTTGACATCAAGTTCCATGCTCTAATAGTCGATCTTTAGTATATATACTTCTTTACGTGGAGCTTTTGACAAACATACTTCTTTCATCTACTTTATCATTTGAGCTGCCAAAAAGGTTGCTGTTTTGGTAGAAGTAGCATTCTGGAAATAAAAACGTTTAGTGTTGTTAGGTAAATGGTATCTACAGGAAAAAAACCTTCATTAGCAACTGTATCAGATACTGGAACAGGCATCTGTTTTTTGTCTCTCTACATAAGACGTTTCTGGATGCATTCATTCAAAGTGTGTCACCACAGAACCTCAGAGTACAGCAATGTTATTGCAAATGACCTCTTTAATATAATTTGGAAAAAAAATCATCAAAGCTGTGTTCAAAGGTTCAGCTGCAACTACTAAGTGAGCATCAATATTTGTGAAGCCTTCTTGGCAGTTTACCTAATTAATGAAATGAAAGCCAGTTGGGTTGCGTTGGTAAATGGGGGCGTTCAAGATTCCCCAAAGATATTAATTGTTACTGACGCATCTTTGCAGCCTGTACTGAAAAATCATTATTATTTTCGTTCACGAGATTTGGGGCATCCGATTCGGATGCAGTATTCCGTGTTAATGTGTGTCTAGAGCATTTTCAAAAGGAGTAACAAATATGATATGACTAGTTTATTACCTATTTATGGTTCTCTATTTGCTACCACTTGTAATTTAATGGTTATTTCTTTGTCACTTACAGTTTCATATGCATTTCTATCACTGATTTAAATATTTTAAAGAAAATTGTGACTTTTTATTGATAGTTTCACTAGCATTTTATTTTAATTTGAAGTATTAATATGTAAAGTTATGTAACTCAACGGTTTAATGTCCATATGTATCCAAAATGTGGCATATTGTTAATATTACAACTATCCTGTAAGTACTTCTCCATTATGCGCATTTATATTGCCTAAAATGTTAAAAAAAGAAATGAATAACCACCTTTTTCTGGTGTTTAACTTAACCTACATTATTGCTATTCATAGAATAAATATGTAGGTATATGTATTTTGAACTCCCACCCTATTCATTAAAAATCACTTCGGGAATAAATATGTATACTTACTTGCTTATTAAATCATAACTACGTAACATTAAAACCATTAAAAATCGATTTGTCTGGATTATATACTACACTAAGTTGGCATTTATCCTGTTTAATTACCTTTTTATAATTTCGTCGAGTGCATTTTTTTCACATCCATACCTACGTGGAAAATGAAGAAGTAAAAATTACTACATAACTTGCTAAGTAATTAATGACTACCACTTTGATTATCAAAATATTTAACATTTGCAAATCTTAACCCAATCGTTTTATGCCTGTCGTTTCCTTTGATAAAAAATTCGATGTCCTTTCGTGAAAAAATATAAGATATGAACAAAGATTTAAGATATCTATTCGTGTAGAATCATTAGAAAATCATTAGAAATCTGAGATAAATGATGAAGATGGGGAAAGTTTAAAAAAAGTTACTTTTGTTCTTGTTTCTTCAAATGGGAAAAAACGTGTATTAGATAATTCAATATCTGGTTTTTATATGCTTCTTGGAGTTCTCTGCCTATACCTAATTGAATATTGTTGGGAAAAAATGAAAGTACAGAAAAGATGCAATTACTTACTTCCGAGCTGCTTTTTTTTCTTACTTTTAACTGTAAATTTACATAATGTTGCCTCTCCTTAGTGCATAGTGCATTCCAAATTCCGATTTCATGTGACTACAGTTATGTACCTATGAACGGTGTATTAATTTGATATGTATCAAATACGTAATAAAATCTTAGAATTCATTCTAGAATATCATGAAATTGTTCATTATTATTCTTAAAAAAGTACCTCCATTTCTTTGAATCAAATTGAAGTAGACCCTATAATTTAATTTTAACAGCTAGCCATCCATGTCGTCAAATCTCATATCATGTTTGGGAATATGTTTTTCCTGTTATCCTGAATCCTGTTATTCTTTACTGAACTTTTTCACAAATATATATGATCTAGAAAATTCTACCCATGATTGTATGAGCGCAACAAAAAAGAATATGCTGGAACAGATGTAGCAAGAACGTTATTATCTTACTTCCTATAATTTAAGGAATTCATGTGGTAAACAAAATGGTAAAACCTGGTAAGTCAGAGTGAACACAAGGGGAACACAGATGGGGGAGTAATACATGAACTTTCATTTCATATATGAGTTGTCTTTCTGTGTATGTTGCTGTAGCATTTTACAACATGTAACTACTATAGCATTCTACAGTTATCATTTCCACAGTAACAGATCTGCCATAGCAGATGCGCAACTTTTACAGCGGTTATTATATGCTAATCATGATGCACAAGGAGTTTAGTTCTAAAGATTTTAAAAGACTATTTTTAGTTTCTGTCTTGCTGTCGTATATCGAAGTATACCTGATTGTATACCTGATATATGTATACCTAATTGTTATTTAAAATGGAAAAGTTAAGCTACTAATATTTATGATTACTACTTCGAAGTCCATCACTAATGCATCATAATATCAGCTTCATAGGTTCGTAAATTTTCGAAATAAAGACACGCTATTAAAACGAGACAGTCATTTTAAATCACTACCTTACCAAAACGGAAATGCATACGATTATACGTATGTGTATGTAAATGAAAACTGCATTAATATATGACGTTTTGTAACATTTTGAGAAAACATTTCCAAATTTTTCAGTTCTCATTTGTTGCCTATATTTGTCAGTAAAATTAAGCCCCTTTGGTAATTTCATTGTTTTAATCTAACATTTAAAATTCAGGCTAGTGTTCCAATGCAATCACAGTTTATGTCATCTTATATAACTTTGTCTCGTTCCTTCGCTTCGTTATCGTTCTCTGCTTCAGTAGACAGTAAAATTAATTTGATGACTTGCTTTCTTTATAGGCTAAGTTCTTTGAAAGAATTTTACTTACATGTGTTTAAAATATCACCTATGATATATCCGAAACCCCACTATATTGAGTAGTGTTATAACAAGGATTCGCTGAAATGTTTCGTACCTGATTAATATTTTCTTTTGGAAAGCTCATTTAATCAACGCTGTTCAAACGTTTTGAGCCGCTCAACCGGTTTAGTGGTTAGGGTCGCTGACTGCTGTGCGGAAAGGCCCGGGTTCGAATCCCGAAGAAGACATGGATGTTTATAAATGTATAGTGTCGGTGCGGCATGGTGGCACTCCAAATATGCAGCTAGCCGAAAGTTCCTCTCATGTGGTTTGATGGAATAGGAGAGGAATGGGAGACCCTCTGCCCTGTCCTCTGAAGCGCTCTCCATCAAAATTGGGGGTGGAACTGAGCTATATTGCATTGTCTCCTATATAGTGCTGAAGGCTATTGCCAACGAAAGGCGTATCTTGCGCCACTTGCCATAAGAAATTTCGAGGGCTTGGGCTGATGTTACTGTCAGACAAGTAAGCATAAGTAACAACAACAACAACAAAAATTTTGTCCCTGTGTCAATGCAGTTCTTCATACCATACAACGATGTAATACTTTTCATTAAACTGGGAACCAAGATGACGATGTACACTGGAGCCTCGAATCAATCTGGTTCACCTCCACATTATTCCTTTATCCGACACCAGCTGATTTCTTCCTTTTTTTCTTTTTGTTGGATTTTTTTATCTCTAATTTAAAGTTTTTAATGTTCAATACACATGAAAGTCAAGAATATGAATAAGCAACTTTAAATCATATCACTATAATAAATACTGCATGGGTGTAAAATTGTGTGACAGACAAGATAAAACATCATTTAGACTGTAAAACCTGTGTGTTCAAATATAACAGTAAATAGTACCAGATAATACTCCAACAGTAAAGTATTAACAATGCGTTGTGTTTAAATTTGGTGTATAACCCGTTCAAGTTTTAATTAAATTCATTGGGTCCAGTGTTCTAAGTTATAAGTGAAAACATACAAGATAAGTTAAATTAAATATTTCATTTATTGAAGGTAAACAGAACTAGCAATAAAATAACAAAATATGGTGATGGTGGCGGCGTTACAAGTGAGAAAACATTACATACTCACAGGGGGTACCTCGTATGAAAATCACAATGACTCGTCCATTGTCTTGAAGTAGACTTTAAGTGAAGACTCTTTTAGTGTAGTCTCTACCGAGGGCAGTTGAATACAACAAAATTGTCAGCCATAAATATTCTAGAAGGAGAAAAAAAAAGAAAGAATTAAGGATTTGTTTTTAAATACTGAATTAATAAAAGACCGGAGAAAATTTCTTCAATTGAAATATAAAAATCACATAGAAAAATTTTTATGTTTTCTACAACACCAAACACGCCCACCAGAGTCAGAAAATATGGATTCCAGCTTACTAGAAAAGGGTGTACGTTAACAAAACTTAATTAAACCTTAACACCAACTTGTGTAAGGCAAAAACTTTAAAGTGTTTTTTAAAAAAAATTGACCTTAAGGGTCAACTTAACAAGAAATTAAACATTAAGCAAACAAGTTAAGAATAAGTATTAACTAAACAAAAAAATTTAAATAGTTAACCAAACTACCTTAAGAAAAAGAAAAAAAAATAAAATTACTCAAGCAACTTAAATTCAGAGTTAACCAAAACTGTCAAAAAATTAAATGACAACAATTACTTTTCAACAAGGCAAAGAAATTTAAGATCAACTACCAAAATAAAAACAAATTAATAACCTTTAAGTCTGATAACAAAATTAAGATAAATCATTACAATTAAGCTATTTTAATTCAACAACTGAAGTATAACTAAGTATGTATTACATAACAATCCTCCCCCGTTCCGAAAAGAAAAATTTTGGTATTTTTCGGAAAAGAATCAATAACCTCTGACTTTACAAAACACATATAAAGTTAAACGCTAAGCAGTGGTGACAGTGGCAGAATTTACTCATTACATGTACCAGAGCCAGCTGTTAAACTGACGGAAGAATACTAAATAAAAAAAAATTACCAATTAACTTTTAAGTAAAACAAAAAAAAATAAAATAAAATTACTCAAGCAACTTAAATTCAGAGTTAACCAAAACTGTCAAAAATTAAATGACAACAATTACTTTTCAACAAGGCAAAGAAATTTAAGATCAACTACCAAAATAAAAACAAATTAATAGCCTTTAAGTCTGATAACAGAAAAGATAAATCATTACAATAAAGCTGTTTTAATTCAACAACTGAAGTATAACTAAGTATGTATTACATAACATTTTCAAGAAAAATAAGACTTCTGCGCATGGGAAAAAGTCTATGACGACTGAGATGAGATCATCAAGTTAGTCCAAAGAGTGAATAAACCCAAAGAAAGAAATTTTTCGCTGATGTTACTGTGGATATATATATATATATATTTTTAATGCGTTGTGATTGACGTGAGTGGCATTGAAAAATGCGGAATAATTACGGTTTCATAGGAAAGAAAAACTAATGAAGCATTTAAATTTTCGTATCGGTAATTGTCATTTCTTGCCTTGAAAACGTTTTGAATAACAAAGATTTCAAAGGAAAGAAACATTTTTCGAGAAAGCAGTATCCGATTGACATAGATTTTGAACAAATCTTTACTGATTTCAAGGGCGATTAGACATAAGTTTTCGTTTTTTCCAGGAACGTGTTTGCTTCCGAAGAAGAGGGACCTATGCCTGATCCCCTCGAAATCATTAGAATTTTATTCAAACCCTAGCGTAGTAAGAAATTGCTTTTTCGCTAATTTTAATTTTAAAGTGCCATTTTCCCTTCCAATTAAAGGAAATTTAATTACATTTCTAAATAACTAATGTGAAATTAATCAGACATCTGGACCAATTTAATCCGGAACTAAAAATAGGAAATACTCTATTTATTTACCTTTATTTATGAAACTAGTTCTTTGAGTTTCTTTAAACAAATCTTTATAATAAGGAAGATATTGTTATTCAGAAAGGTTCACTAGATTCAGAATCTGACGTGGATGCTTACAACTGAATTCTAAATTACTATTTTTCTCCTGTTTTTCAGGGGATTTGTTTCTAAACTATTCGCTCGTTGTTTCGGCAGAGATTTTATTCTTAGATACGTATTTCTTTTCTGTTACTCGTAAAAAGGAATTTCCTGAGAATATTATTTAGATTTTATTTATATGTGTTTCTTGTATGCTCGTTAATTTTATTTACTTGTATATTTATTTGTAACACCACATATTCTAACGCGTTTTTACCAAAATATGCCAAGTAAGTTGGATTAGAAATTATGTTAATTTAAACTTAAATCTTTCCTCGTTATCATTAGTCCAATTTAAGATGAATTAACACTTTGAAATGGTATTTCATATATAATCTAAGATATCTGGAAAGCGATACTGTTGTTTTTAATTTCTGTGCTACTTGGAAATGTAAAACAATTAGTCAATCAGTACAAAATGCATTCGGTCAACAAAATCTGTAACTCTAAACTTCTGCAGCCTGGAATAATTTGCTTTTATTTTTTAAACTTCTTACCTTTTCTCATGCTTTAGGATATGAACTCAAGCATTTTTTTCAAGCAAATACATTTTTTATGCTTAAATTCAAGTTATTTATTTAAGTTGAGGCTATGAAGTTTGCGACTTTTGATGAAATGCTTATTTGAGGATAATTGAAAAGGAAGAAAAATTAGGCAATACAATGCATTGCACTGTGAATACATCTGTTTCAATAACAGTTGTTTTTTTTAACTGAGATAGACAGAGCTTTGTGCTTTATACCATATTTTTACTTCATGAGAAAAAACCTTTAAAACTAAACAAATTCAGTTAAACTAAGGAGAAAATAGCAAACACGTTTAAATATGTAAGCATCCTTTGTAATGTGAACTATGAATAAACAAGCCACTGTTTGAAGAAACCGCGTCTAATATTTAAACTACGTTCACTCCATTTCCTATTGGTGGAAGAAGAGACAAGAAAGAGTGGGCTCTTTTATTTGAGAACAATACCTCAGCTGAAATGCACGGAAATAAGAATGAATTGGTTTAACTGATAAAATGTGGCAAAGTTAAAGTGAGCAAAGCAAAAATACATTCAAACAATGTCAGAAATATCCTTAACAAAGAGGTACAAATTCTTGGAATGTAAGCTCTTTTGTTGTGCTTGTCCTTATCTGAGGATGTCCTGTATAAAAGTATTAGGATTGGAAAATATCTTGAAGAGTTACCTTTCTCTGAAAGGCGCACTTAAGCACGAGTTTGTCTTACTTACAGAAATATTTTAGAATGCAAGAATTTTTCTGATACTTTAGAAAATTGGTAATTTTCTTCTTTATTAGAATATAGATATTCATTGAAAATGGGAAAAGATTATTTAAAATTTATTGTTATTGAGCGTTTCAATACTGTCAATATTCTTTGTTATTCTACATTTTGGAATTAAATTTATGTTGGAACAAACTTGTTGATATCTTAAATATTACCCCGAATCAAATAATGTGAATTGTATCTGATATGAATATTATTGAGTCACGTACCATGCTGTTCTCTCTTTTGCAGTCACGTATCGTAAATTATACGTGATACATTTGTTTCTGAATCACATATCGTGATTTTTTCCCTCTATTCTAATCGTTTTTTAGCTGTAATAAAAGTCAAAATTTTGCATTAAAAATTAGTAAAAGGCCTTACTATCATAGATTTCTTCAGACTGTAAGCGTTATTATGATCCATATATAACCGGAATTCTAGATCTTTTACTTTCTTAAATCCGGAATTACCGGATATGAGAAATATAGAATCTGTAATCAGTAAATCTACAAAACCAAAATCTTTTTCAAAATTTGTTTTAGAATAAATATATCATTTAACGATTATATAAATTTAAAAGTTTTTTAGTTGTATGTAGTTCACTGACAGGTTAAAGTTCTTGAATAAGCAAACTTTGTCCTATACAAATAAAGTCATCTTTTATGTTTGTCTTTATGTACAGAATGTATGTACTTTTATGTTTGTCTTTATGTCTTTATGTCTTTTATGTACAGAAACAGAAAAATCTGTTATTGCAAAGTTTGGGCTGCAGTATTCAAACTAACGAAGACGACAAGCAGGAATACCCAGTATTGACAAAACTAATCCAATCTGTTTTAATTTTTTTCCGTGTGACCATTGTTGAATGTATTTTAAATTAGAGCTTCTTTGAAGAATTAAATCTTTGACACTGCGTAGACTAAAATTTATTTATTCTCCTTGCACAAAACTATATATGCAGCTTTTGGATGAGAAAATACCTCTATATAATGACTATTAGTATAGGCGTTAGAGATAATGTATTGTGTAATTGGCCTGCTTACCAAAATTCTTTGCATTTCACGAAACATTCTCTTCTCTTTAGCACTTCTTCAGCATCTTTTCATATGCATACTGCAAGTTCTAATCTAATGCTTAATCCTTTAACTTGTAGGGACATTAGGTTAATTACAAGCAGGAGAGATGAAAAATATGCACTGCCTTCGCCGGGGATCGAACCACGGACCTCTGAAATACCGGCTCAGTGTGCTGACCATTACACCACGAAGGCACGCTAAGAATGTAGGAGATATACCTTATAAACTCATTATTTTTTAAAAAATGTTGATAAAATAAACAGTAAACTGATAGAATTAAACGTATATTAACTTTTCATACTTTTATTAAAAATGATGCTTTTTTGTTTCGCTCCTAAAACAATTTGAAAATACATTTGTAAGTATTTTGCAACAATATTCAGAGTTATATGAAACTAGCGGAAGTACCCGATGGCAGTTACGTTACACCGAGAGTAATGCATCTAACAACAGAGAGAACGATACCGCTCTGATCCTTCTCTAATAACGATGTAAAAAATACGATTCATAGTCATACAATCTGATGCGATATGGAATTTCAGCCTGACGCGATATGGTAATCCACATAAAAATTTCTATAGAAAAATAAACTAATTCTCTCTCATTATATCAGCAATAATGGACGCAGTTTTTAATGATTTTCGTCTTTCAAATCAAATGGTAATAAAAGCTTAAGTTCCATCCAATATTTCACCTATATTCAATTTTAGTCGATTAAATGTGGAAAAAAATTGATCATAATTGATCAGAAATCAATAACGCGAACAAAAACCAAACACACAACCAGACATTTTTCTTTATATGTATAGATTTTGTAAAATTTACAAATTTTTGATTAACAAACTCGATGATTTGAAAGCGAGCAGGAGAAACACTTTTCATAATAAAGCATTTTTATCTCCAACACGAGACTATTGCCACTCGGAAAAATGAGTGCGAAAATTAGCGTTTTCGGAGTTTTTAATTAATATTTCGGCTGATTAAAGTCAGATGAAGATGGGAATAGCCGAAATAGCTTCCCACAAATTTTTGGAATCGGGAATAATGTATTTAATGTTTGGCAATGCTAATTTTATTTCATCGTAAAACTTAGAAATTTTGCATTAACAAATTCTAGGATTTGAAAGCCAGCAGTGGCAACAACGTTTGAAAGAAAGCAGATTTTCACCTCCAGCTTGCGAAACTGTTACCACTTGGAAAACTGAGGGCGAAAATTATCGTTTTTTCGAGTTTTTAATTAATTAATTTTAATTTTAATTAATATCTCTGATTTCAGCTTTTTTTTTCTCCTTAAAGTGGACGTCGACCTTTCCCAGGACCACGAAAAGAACTGTAGAATGTTTGGTGATGATAGCTATAGTAGTGACTGAGTTATTAGAGGAAAACTAATTACACAGACGTTCTTCTTTATATAAATAGATTATGTCGGATTTTTACTGGACAGTATTTTTCACGATTTTTGAAATTGGAAACACAGACAGCATTGCCTCTATCATCGGTACTTCGCGAAGGCATTTCATTGGTCAGAGAACAGTCATTTATAACTATAAACATTTGCTAACTCAAACCTCACTTATCCTTTGATTATTGAAGCATTTAAGCTGGTAGTTGGTCAATGAAAATTGCTAAATTAGATTCCAAGTATTGGTGAAGGAATCGTCGACGGCCAGACATTACCTCATGTCTTTCATTGTTTTACTAAAACTGCAAAAACTGCTAAAAGAGCCATCGACACTATGCATACAAGTGATTGTTTTCGAATGTAAGGAATTTTCTCCTTCCTTACAACATACTTTACTGTGTAACTGGAAGCACGTCCGATTCGAATCTCGCTGAAAGCACAGCTCATTTCTCGGAGTTACCACACTACGAAAAAATTTCTGACTGATTCTACAAGTGGCTCTCGACATGAAATATAGTAGATGAAAATTTATCCACCACCAAGATTTGGCGATGGGTCCCCTCCTTTCCAGTCGCCCTTAAAGTAGAGGTTGAAAGGAAAGAATTTTTCCCTTGCTTGCGGCGTGTCTTCGGGGCATAATCAGAAGCCCGTTCGGTCCGGAGTTCAAATCTCGTCAAGAACATTGCTTGTTTCTCGTATTTCTTGCTTCGAAAACTTAATACATTCTACACCCATTCTGTCAAGCATATATGTTCCAATCTCCTCACGTCAATAAGCCGAACGTTCTTCCTTTCATTCACTTTAAGCGCACAAAACTATATTACAATTCTCTTCAATATGTAATACGATTTCAAGGCACCATCTCACAGTGCTATGATTTTTTCCTCGTTCGAAGCCCATCAGTTATTTTAATATTATCTCGTCCGAAGTATACTTATATGTTATCAACGAAATAATAATTGATTCTAATTACGTAGGGACACAGATTTGGTTTTTAGGCCCTCTTTAAAGTCTTCTGCGTCTGAGTAAGAATTAACTTGTTCGCCAACGCAGCTGGAATTTTACTCTTTTTTACTTATCTTCACTGTTTAGTTCTTCAGCAGTTTCTTTGAGCATTAACAATATAATACAAATAAACAATTAATATGAAACAAATTATCATATCAATGCCATTATATTGATTATATGAAAGCAATATTTTATTGAGGCATCGACAGCACCTGTAATAGTTTCCGAAAGCCGTGCTAACAAATCAAAGAAGCCTTGCATGTATTTTTGTTGTATAGCCTCAATGAGAGGGTTCGATCCTGTTCACTGCTCATTGCGCTGACTAGGAAGAGTGTATAAGGCCACTCGTTAATAGTCAAATCCCATACACGTTCAATCGGCGACGTGTCTCATGAGTGGAGAGTGGATATAGGAAAGGAAAAGCAGCACCTCTCGCATTATGGAGAAGATGTGTACATTCCAAGCAGTACCTGTATGTTGTTGGGTGATAGCACTTTGTAATTGCAATTTTTATCTTATTATTCCCATACTAGAACACATGTACACTGAGAAAAAACATGGAATAGTTCTATATCTCCCGTTCTACTGAGCCGATTGACGAAATTCAAATTACCTTTTTTATATCTGAAAAGCGCGACTTAGCATTGTTCTAACATAGGTGTTCTGACGCAAAATCGGACTTTTTCTGAAATGACATGCCACTTTTTTTCTATATTTCGATTCTACGACTCGAAGTATGCCAAACTCCCAAGTTTTGTAAAAAATCGCATGAATAGTTTTAAAACGATTAGCTCTCAAAATTTTAGCTCCTCAATGTTAATTCAGTTTGGTATGTATTAATTAATACCTCTTTTTTTATGAAACTTATTTGATTCCTTCCTACACTGTTCGAAATTTTGGTTCATTCGAAATAAAATTCACCCATTTTTTATGATTTCTCTTTAAAATTTGTATTTTTAGATAATTTTTATAAATTTTTCGAAAAAAATTCTGAATTATAACCGGTACAATTTTTACAATCATCTTAAAGTAGATGAATTTCTAAGCATACCTGCAAAAAAATTAGAGCTTGTTATTCAAAATTTCCGAAGATATAAGTGAATTTATATATCGGCGCATTTTGAAATTTGGCATATTTGTTGAAAGCAATATTAACGAAAATATGGGTTACGTACTTTGTTAAAATTATTTGAAAGTAGAGGAACGATGTGACTTTTTTCCGCATGTCCACAATACAAAAATGTAGGAACGATGTGACTTTTTTTCCGCTCCTGCACTATGGAAGGGAAAGGAAAATAGATTGCCATGTATTAAGAAGTTCGCCAAGTGAATTATTCTTGGCTCAAACTGGAAAAAAATGCGCCAAGTTAAATTTTTTTATTTCTCCGTAAATTTCGCACCAAATTTTACAAAATTTAATATTTAGGCATAATTTGAGTCGTAGAATCGAAATATGGAAAAAACTCGGTATGTTATTTCTGGAAAAGTCCCGTTTTGTGCCAAAATACCTATATTAGAACAAAGCTATATATAAATCTAATATATATCCTAAGTCACGCTTTCGAGACATGGAAAACACAATTTGAGTTTCGTCAATCGGCCCAGTAGAACGGGAGATATAGGACTTCCCCAAGATACAGACAGGTGCTGTCTGTATCTTGGGGACCAATTATACCAATATCTTGGCTACCAATTTTTTCTAGACTTCAGTTTCTGCTTTTCGAAATTTGATTCTTCCGAACGCTCTTTATTTTATTGATTTATCTTATTTTTTAAAATTTTTTCTCATACTTTTTTTGTAAATATTTTCCCCTTTGCAGCATTGTGCATTTCTTTATTTAGTTTGTTAATGCCATAACTTACATGTGTGAGCTTTATGGTATACTTTGTGGAATAGTAGTAGGAACTACAATTTAAAAAGAAAAATGGAAGTGATACTTTACTGTAAATCTTGTTGTTATTTAAAACATGAAACTGGCAACATCTAGCCAATGTGTTTTCTGCCTCGGCCTATTTTTACCTTTGTTAACATCAAAAACCCTTCAGGAATTAGAAATAACATTTCATTTCTTACAGATGCAGGTAATAAAATTTTGGTACCTTTAATAAGAATTCCAAATTCTCTATACATATTATTTTTTATTTAAAATTATAGTTTTATGTTCAGTAGAATTTCCCTTACCAAACTTTCTTTCGGTATTCATATAATAGGTTTATCAGGAAATCCAAATAACCAGCTTTATGAAACTGAGTCTCTCTTTGTTCACTTACCAGACGTCATTTGACAGTATCAACAACACTAAATATATCTAGAACACCGGTTAGTTTATCGAGGTTAGGCTCTTCAGAGTGTATCTACAATGTTCAGTAATTTTAAGAATATGTTGATGAAATATTATTACATAATTGTTTATTCACAACGACAGTTAATGATTTATGATCACTATTGGCTATGAAATGTTTTCCATTCATAATTTTAGAACATTTCTATACAGTAAAAAACCTAGACTACATTTTTTTAAAATCGGAGTGTGTATAATCTCTGACAGAACGTGGAATGCAAATGACGCAAGGTGACTCTCTTTAATGAAGAAACCTCCCATGTTCATTCACTGTGTAACACTTTTAGTAGTTTTAGTAATTTCTAGTAGTTTTTCTGAAGTAATAAATACTTTTAAAACAGCTGATAAGCTCAGAACCGTTTAATTCTCTTAAATCAAATCAACTGAATTCCACGTTATCCTTTTAAAAGCTATTCGAAGAGAGAACTAATAATGGAAACAATAGTTATCCCTTTAGACGCACAATTAACAACTGTTATCTTTATTAGTAGAATTTTCAATATCAGTGATTGCCTTAATATGGTATGGATTTGCTCAATTCATTCCTTAAATCCTATGTGTCTCAAAGTTTTTGTTTTGGGGGAGGGATAGGAGCTTTTCAGGTACACTCATTTGCTCTTTTTAAAACTTTTCCAATACTAAATCACGCTCACTTTCGTTACTTCCTCTAACAATTATATCCTTCAAATGTGCCTTTATATTTTCTGTATGTTGTGGGTGTCATCAAACTTAAATTTCATGCTTCTAGCGCTGAAGCTAGGAGCGATATATGGTACTATTATAATTCTCAAACTTTGGTACTTACCAAAAGGAGTGTTAAACGTGTGCAAAATCTACTTTATGCTCAATCAAAGATGCTTGCCAAAATCCATCCTCTAATCAAAGTTAGGTAACTCTCCTTTTTCTTTAACCTGTTTGCTAATTCTGTTATACTTGATATTACATGACATTCACGTTTAATGGCTTTATTTAAATTTCTGGATTCCAAATAAGTTCGTAAACCCCCTTTTGGGTTCTCAACCGCTACTAAATTATGCCAGTCTGCTGACTTTCTAAATCCGTATGATTTCTAGATTCACGCAATCTAGATAAACAACGTTTACTCATTTATAGATAAAACGATGCAATATTATTTCCATAAACGTGCACTAAATTGCGTACCATTGTCATTTTTAGCAATATAAAGAAATATTTTATCATAGACTTATGTTCTACTACAGCAGCTCAATTCTTCCTCTACAGAACTTTTCCACCCTTTTTGAAATTTGGTCCAGAATTTTCATTCCGTTTCTCTTATTTTTCGGTAAAGTTCCAAGAGCTGTTCTAAATATTTGTGTTTTGCATGGAAAGGTTATTATTGAACGAACTGACGAGAAATATTGTAGTTCTATTTTGACAAGCAAGAAAGATCTGCGCTTGGTAGAAGTGGGGTAGCATAGTAACCCATTGCGAAGTGCTTTAAAAGAATGACACGGTCAATACGAGTTTTATGTTTAGAAAATGTTCAAAGAAACAAGTTAAAAACGACCAGCCCGGTGACTCATTATTCTTCTTCAACACAACAATGTTCATCTATCTGCCTCAAAATCTCACTAAAATTGCTAATAAGGAGTTCTTCTGGAGAGTTCTATGCATTCAACATATCTCTTGATTCAATACTTTCAGATCATTACTTTTTATGGAGGCTGTTCAATCATTTGCGAGGCGTTTTATTTAGTGTCAAAATTGAGCGCGATTAATTCTTCGGGTCAAGCGAAATGCCTTTCGCAGTTGTCGGGTATCCGCGTAGAGTCGCTAGCCCGGAATAACGAGAGTAGTCGATTTTCGAACACTTAGGATTTTCGAACAGGTAACAAATGCTAAATTTTGAGAAACTATGATAGCAATTATAATAGAATATCTGTATTCCCCCGTAGAAGATCAATATCTCGTCATAGTTTCTTCCATGAAGATGTGAATGAATCGACAAAGAACGATATGCTACACAGCTGCCCAGGCGGTATAGTGAGTGGTTCGGGCAGCCTAATTGCGGTACCGAAGAGCCTGGGTTTGAATCCCGGAGTAGGCATGGATGTAAAATTGTTTGTCCATTCATAACGAGGTAGCGGTGGCCGCCTATTAGGTGTCTCCACAATAAAATGGCCACCACTTCTGGCCTTAGTAGTGGCCAATGCCCTTACAGGTAAGTGCAAGCCAAAGGAAAAAAAGATGTGCTACACCTAGTTGCCACCAGCTAAGTTGGGCTAGGAAAGTCTGTGAGCGTCAGTGAGAGAATGGGGTGTGCGGTCGGCGTTTGCCAAGCAGAGTTAAGAAAAGAAATGCCTGTGGTTGCAAAATTATGTTTCATAGTACTATCCAAAACTTACTATATCAAATATAGATACAGGTAATACACAGTAATATAAACAAACAACAATGAGCGTCAGGTCAAATACAAGTGCAGTAGAAAAAGAGGAGTTAGGTAATATACTGCATTTGGCCTTTTTCGATTCACATATTCATTATAATCATAGTTTAGAATTTGCATAGTGCCATTATTAACTTCTGGAAATTTTCGGAGGAAGGTCTCGGCCAGTTTGGCTATATACCGATTAATTTCGAATCGCCGAGTTTCTATTTAATCATCGGCAGTTCGCCGTTTCACGAAGTACACATTTGGTGCAGTTTGAGGACTCCGCATAAAGGTTTTACAGGCATATCCCCAGATAGAACAGGCATAGGTAATAATGGGATGCAACATGGTCTTGTAAATAAGTAACTTATTATATATAGAAAAAACGCTGTTCGAGCAATTAAGTGGTAGAAGTGTATGTTTACATACTCGGAACTTAGTAAGAATTTGTGTGATATGTGGGGACCAAGTGAGCCAGTGATCAAGAATAACACCTAAATAGCGGGCCTGCTTAGTCCAAGGGAATGGAGTAGTAACTTGAAGATTTGAGTCAATATTTCTTTTTTTTAAATAAATTAGCATCAGATCTCGACACATTGATTTTAATTTTCCATGAACAAAACCAAGACTCCAGTGCATGGATGAGGTTTTGTAGTGCTTGTAAGAGTGAGTCATGAGATTCATTTTGTGAGAGAATTGCTGTGTCATTTGCATACATACCTAGGGTATGTAACGTATGTGGGATATCGTTCGTGTAAATCTGGAATAAAATAGGGCTCAAAAGGGACCCATGTGGGACCGCAGCTTGTATAGGCCTGGAGAAGGAGATTGTGTGGTTGACACGAAAGACAAAGTGTCTATCAGTCAAATAGGAACTAATGATGTTTGTGATGTATCCTGGGAAACCCTGTGGGATTAATTTGTGTATGAGGCCCTCCAGCCATACACTATTGAAGGCTTTTGCAACATCCAAAAATATTGATCCAGTAATGAGCTTGTTCTGTAATCCAGCGGACATCACTAATTCTGTACAATTGGTGGACAGTGGAATACGTTTTTCTAAGTCCATATTGAAAATAAGGTTATTGACATCTGCATGAGCAAGTATTCGCTGAAGAATGATGTACTCTGGAATATTGTAGAGGGACGAGAGTAAGCTGACCGTTTAGTACAGGGGAACGGAGTGTGATATTGGGTCGTTTGCAGGTTTACTTGCCTTGGGTTTTGGTGAGATTATGGCAGTTTTCCAGCAGGAGGGAGACCCAGGCGAAGCATGTGGTTGATGATATTTATGAGTTTGAAAAGCATATGGATCTCCATACTTTTTATCATCTTGTTTGAGAAGCGATCCGCACCTGGACTCTTGCCAGTCTTTGATCTTCCAGTCTTTAGTTTGGCGATATGTCTAAATATCACCGGCAGCACGATAGGAGGAATGCTGTCTGTGTGTGAATGTTATGTGAAATTTGTTAGTGTATGTGCAACCTTAGTTTATTTGGGTGGGTGGGGTATGTTTTTTGTGCAGAACTGAGTAGCATAGTGATCGACAAGCTACTCAGCTTTCTGAACCTTGGAGTACGCAACTCCTTGTTGGTCAGTTAGGGGACTCTTCCAGACTTTCCACATGTTTCATATGTGCAACCATAGTTTATGTGGATGGGTGGGGTAAGTTTTTTGTGCAGAACTGAGTAGCATAGTGATCGACAAGCTACTCAGCTTTCTGAACCTTGGAGTAAGCAATTCCTTGTTGGTCAGTTAGGGGACTCTTCCAGACTTTCCACACGTTTCCAGGCGCAACCCCAAATCATGAAGAAATCCAGGACAGGAGCAGATGTAATATCATAGCATGTTGGGTTTGTGGAACTGAAACTAAGTCCGGCTGTTTTTGCAAATCGGAGAATTACATTACCTAGGAATGTATTATATTTGCAGTTCCATTCGCGGTGTTGTGCAATAAGGACTTCTACAATCGAGATATTGGCATGTAAGTGAATCAAACAATAAGCAAAATTTGAAAGAAAATATATTACTGATTGATTTTTAAAAATGTTTTCATGGAAACTTGTATGGTTTATTTTAATTTCCTAGCCATGTTGTTGTGTTGTGTAGCAATTTTCACGTAACACTTAATTATTTAAGTTTGACTTAAGATTAATTTTCATTATTCTAAATTTATGCTACACAACGTTATTTTATTTAATATCTTGTATTTATATTTGCTTTGGTTTAATTTTAATTAGGGGTTTTGGTACTTTAAGATTTGTACGTTTCTTCCACTGGTTACTCGTAAACGCGTTGAAACAGACAATGGAATTAGGTGCTTTCCTACGTAATAAACTTGATTTAAAATTACTTAACTTAGGTTGATTCTCATTTAACTTATATCATTGGATGCAGAAAAATTAGCCTTTTAATTTAAGAGTACTTTCAAGTCTCTAGCTTAAACAGTTTTTAAGTTACAGTTAATTATTCAACGAA
>KK122567.1:377520-449652 GCA_000611955.2 Stegodyphus mimosarum | reverse complement strand
AAAAAAAACATTTAAACTCATATCATTATTGATTTTTATGCTTGAAAGTACCCTTGGTGCTGACAATAAATTTAAATTAATTAAAAATACATGATCACTGTTTTTTATTACAATTGGTTTTGAAATTAAATTGAACGAATTTACCCGTAGATCCAATTGTTCACAAAAATCACTAAAACTTTTGATTCGGTCTTTATCTAAAAATTGCTGCAATGCAATTTCATCTGATTTTGCAAGTTTTTCAGATCTACTTGTTCTTGGAGTAGGTTTGTTTTCCGTCAGGTATTTTGGGCAATTAGGAAATATAGACGGATAAGCATTTTCCTTCAGTTTTGGACATTTTCTTGGCACTTTTAAGATAGTACCATCTCTGTCTGATATTTCGTCAATTCTTATAATATCCGATTGAATGAAATGTTTTTCACACACAACACTTCTTGCAGATGGCGACCAGTTTCTTCGTGGAATCTTCTTGCACCATATACTTTTCTTTTCAACGTCTTTTGGAAATTTAAAAACAGAAACGTACGTTCCAGCTTTGTCATAATTTGACTGGCATCCTGGGACACAGCATCGATCTGGCATTATAAATAATATAAAATAAAACGGCTTAAAATACTCGTTATTAACAAGGGACACTAAATATATACGTTACTCCAACGACACACATCCACGTCTCCCACTCAAACGTTCTTTCCTCAGACGGAGTTCGTGACGTCAGATCACATGACTTCTGAGCTTCCGTGGCCGATCCTGTAGTTGGCCATGTTTCGTTCCGCAATAATCCAGGATCACATCATCCATCAGTTAAGAAGTTTTCTTTTTGAACTTTTAATATTAACTTAAATTCTTAAGGAAATTTTTCATCCAAAATTCTCTGGTTTAATTATTTCTTGGATTTTTTAAAAGATTCTATTATTATCAGAATTTAAGATTTTCATTTAGGTAAATGTTTGCTATAAGAAATTTTGAAATGTAGAAATTTTAAATTATTTAAATGTTTGCTGTAAAGAATTTTGAAATGTAGAAAATTTAAATCTTTAATATCTTTGAGGATTTGTTGATTTAACTGAGATCTGAAGAAATTTGTGAGCAGTCTTAAATTGCTCTAGTTAAAAATCTAAATTTTTTCCTTTTGGTGCAATACTATAATTACTTAACTCTGTACTTAATTATTAGAATTTTTACATGTTCTTGGATAAATAAGGTGTAAGAACCTTACAACTGTTAAATAAAATAGAAAATTTTAATTTATATCTTAACTCATAAAAATAGTTATTACTTAACCAATAGTTTTTGAATTGAAGTGGTTATTGTCTAAGTTCGCTGTATTTGTGAAAAACTATATAAATGTTTAGCAATTTGTTTTCTAAATTAATGTTGGTAGTTCCCGGGGACTAGTATAATTTTATGATAGTAAATTTGTTTGATATCAGTGTTTTAAGGAAGGTAATAAACTAAGTGAGTATTATTGATTTCATGCGTTTACTTGAATTTTCTAATAACACAACATAGTTTCACCAGTAGCAAGGCTCTTCGGGTTGTTGAAACGAAACTTAAAAATAAAAAAACACAACGCAATGCCTAATTTGTTTAGACTACTAGGATTTTACAACTTAGTATTTAACAGTTGCTTCTAGGACAAGCTATCTTTTTTCTCGGCCGTGTTGGTACGTGCCTGCTAGATTTCGCAGGTGATCTTAAATAAGGACCAACTCAGTTAAGTTAATTCTATGCACCTTCAGATGGTTTATTTGAGTTAGCATTAGATTAGTTCTATATTTTCTACCTTGAGT
Source organism: Stegodyphus mimosarum (assembly GCA_000611955.2). NCBI lineage: Eukaryota > Metazoa > Arthropoda > Arachnida > Araneae > Eresidae > Stegodyphus > Stegodyphus mimosarum. The sequence goes on along the minus strand of KK122567.1, from coordinate 447,856 downwards.
TAAAGCCCATGTGGAGGCTTATTGTAAGCTGGAGAAGAGGCCCATCTGTTCATTTATTTTGAGTTGGAATAAAGGGTAATTTAGTACTTCTTTGAACTTCTTGTTTACAAGAACTCAAAGAAACGTCGCTACATCATTCTTCAATTTTCTAGCTCTTAAAGAACTCCAGTTTAGCTGGGGTATTATAAGCTGAAGATAAAATAATTTGAAAAGCAATCTGAGCGTTGTTATCTGACAATTCAATATTGCAAAGAATCTTCAACATAAGGTTTAAAATTCTTTAAAGAAACCCTTAAAAGATATTGAAAGATTTTATCCACATGCCAATAAAGGCTACTTCCAAAATTTCATTTTCTTGAAATAACTACTAATATTATTTAAAATTAAAAAGCAAGTTATGATTAAATTTTTTCATGTGATTTTCTCTTTACTTCTTTGAAAGACAAGAAGTTACATTTTTGACCTGGAGAACTAAAGGAAATTAAATATTAACTCAAGCACTATAGTGATAAATTTAAAAAGTGCAATTTAAACTTTATCAGGATTTTAATTAACCAAACAAAAATGTAATTTCCACATCTCAGAACCTGAACGAGAGATGGCTGTGAAAATTAAAGATTTTATCTTTTTTTTCTCTTACGATTGAATAATTTTATCGGCAAAATTAGAAAACCCTTTGATAAGCATCAAATGAATATGATATCCGTTTTATCTAAAAAAATAATTCTGGTAATTAATTTCATTATTTTCCCTTGAGTATCTCCATTATTTAGCTCATAAATTCAGTCTTTTCAATAAATTTAAATCAACTTCATTAGCCAATATTTGCAATTGATATTATATTCGCTGTTGGATGATTTTATAGGTAGTAAGATATATGAGGATAAAAGTATTTCTTCAGGAATGTTATTTGTAGTTTTAGAAATTTCAGATGAAATCACTGCATCACAATCTCAAAATAAATCAGAGACGTAACATATGGTATTTGAAATAAATTTTATTAGTAAAAGTAATACTGCAGGTTTTTATAAAATTTACCAATTGTCTATTTTCTAAGTAAAACGTACCTCAAATAAATACATTATTAAAATAAAATTAAGCATAGGATGTCGTCGGTCATCGATGACCTATTGGTTGGTGGTTACTGGTGCATTAAATTATCAATAATTAAATTTATTTCTTGCTTCACAATGTTAAAGCAATCACAAATGCTTTGACATTTTTACCACAGAAGAAAGAATTAAAGATAGTCATTTGAAATGAAATCTAAATATGGAAACATTGTAGAATATTTGTTTAAAATACTTTATTTGTTTCCCTTTGTTTAATGTTTTTTGTGGCTATCAAAAATTTTCACGGCACGAAGGAAATTATTATAATATTTCCAATAGACATCATTCTTTTAAAAGCTGATCTTGCATCTATATTTAAATTGGTAGACAGATGAAGAAATTATCGCTCTCTATTAAATTTGAAGAAATTAAGCAATGAAGAATCTGCATAAATGTATATATGTTCCTCGTATTGTGATAAAACAACGGTATCTAGAGCCATCGAATTTTGAATAACTTAATCCTCCTGCGAATATGGGCATCTGGAAGACTAAATTTGAAATTTGTAATTTGTTTTATTATCGATTTCATATTTTGTAAAACTTAAACGAATTTTTGATTAACAAACTCAAGGATTTCAAAGCAGGCTATGGCAACGTTGTAGAGAAAAAAACATTTTTATCTCCAGCGCGTGAGACTGTGCATCGGAAATGCTAAAGATATGCTCAATTTAAAATTATTTTGAGAAATTGCTATTCAACTGAATTTTATGTTATTTATATGATATTTAATAAACATGCAAAGAAAATGATATTTAATAAATGAAGGTAGCATACAAAATGTTAAAAAAACGCCCCTGTCGACGCAATTTAAAATATGAGACCTTTCAGATTTTCTTTTTCTATTTTTTTTTCTTTTTAAAATATTGTCTTGATTCATTTGAGAAGTGTGTGTGGTTCTACTATTTAATGCTAAAGTTCTAACTTAGAACCCCACGAACACTAACAAGCGAATAATCGCTTAAGTGTGTGAACAGAATACATAAGACTTAAGGAAGGTTTAAAACCCTTCATTTTTCAGCATATTTACAGTCAGTTTCTACTTGGAACTTTACCCAAAGCCACCACTCGGGCTTGAACTTAAAATAATAATAATTTAGACTAAAACTAGCTTAACTAAGCTATTTAAAAGGTATAGCCGAAGCTATCAGAGATCTAACTAGTTGGCTCCTAAGTATTAATTAAATCGGCAAAGCCAAGCAAGAGCCTAATGTTTGGCCGAGCGTAGCAATAGCTCAGAAAGACGTAGACAAAAGGCAAACGCGCGCTAGTCAGGGAATCAGACTCTGTCTCCTGAAGTTGGTGAAATCACGACTTAAATAGTACTCTTTCTCATCTGCATTAACTGCATTTCTAAATTTACATTCTGGCAGGAAACTGTGAGCTGAAATTAGAATAAGACATGAAAGATACAAAACTTAAAATAACTGTTAATAAACTTAGGATAAACCTTACAAGTGTACATACCTCTGGTCAATACCTTTTTTCACACACGCATGAAACATGAAATTGCTGCATATTAACCGTACAATCTCTGCAGAATGATTTAGGCAATAAATAGGAAATAAGTAAACATGGTATATGTTGATAGGTTTGGATTGAATTACTTTGTTCAAATAGGGCAAAACGCAAACAAGAGCAATCTGCGAAAGCTACATTTTTATCGACTGAACATCGAAGAATCTGTGAACCAGCAATTTAAATTTAAAATTATTGTTTACTTATTTTTCCGCAATGGAATTTTATTCGAAATGAGTATTAGTATTAGGTCATTATTTAAGTATATCCTGGGAAGTTTTAAGAAGAATTTACTTCTACTATACTAATTAAATTTAATCCAACTAAATGCAGTATATTCTCCTTTTATTGGCTTCAGCCTTGGGAATTCATATGCAGTTTACTTAGTTACGTCGCTTAGTTGCAGAATTGTTACGAAGCTGGAAAGTTTTAGAAAAGTAATGATGCTTTAGCCATGAAGCGAACCAAATTCTTCCATTTGCGGGGCCATATCACTAGAATGGATGAGTGCACAATATTTATTTCTTATACATTTTGAAAATAACTCAGTTATTAACTGTATATTTGATTATTTTTTACAGTATCCAGCTTAAGGCTGTTTATTAATTGAATTCCTTAAAAGCATTGTATATGTAAGTTTGAAAACAGTAGTTAACTGCTGTAATTCGCGTGAAAAAGAATATACTTTCAGAAGAACAATCGAGCTGAAACATTGAATGGGATAAAGGAGTTTGATTCAGAAGCAATAAACCTAAGATGAAAAATAATGTCGTTAAAAAGATAGCAGAAGCTGAAGTTGATGTTCCGTAACCCTCAAATGATAAGTCTTGGCGATTTGTTGAAAGTAAAAGATGTAATATTCCTTCACAGTTTCAGATATAAACATTAAACTCATCACCCAGTTTCATTTCTTATGATTTCCGCCTATATGTTTTTTTCTTTCAAACTATTGTTTAAATCTTTAAACGTATGAAGGAATTTCATTTCTTTGAACTTTTATTTGTGTTAACGTAGGAGAATCTGCTTCTATATAAAAAGATGTAATCTCAAATCTAATCGCTTTAATGGATTCAACAATGTATCGCCTTGCAGTATTCTATCATAGGAAATAAATATTCTATTTCAGGTTTCTACGAAGCAATGATACAAATCCCTATAAACATAATTTACTTTCACAGCTGGTATAGTTATTCACACAGCCCAGTATAAATGCAGTGAATGTTTAGCACGGTAAATCTATCGTAAACTAAACTGATTGAAAACCGAAGTTGCTGCTGATACTCCTAACCTGTTAAATAACCAAAAAATGCAGCTCATGCTCTTAAACTGTTTAATATGATAACAATCTATTTTAAACGTGCTCATAAAATTTAATATAAGTTACAGTTGTACAAAATCATTTAACAAAAATTATATTATAATAAACCACGGAATATTTTAATTAATTTATTGAAAACAGAGGAGAAAGTTAAAACTTGTAATGATATTAATGCATGGAACTTAATTTTGACTAAACTTACTGAATCTGAAATATATTTGGAGCACTGATCTTAATTTCATTTTGTGGCTACCAGTGGTAAAATGGTAAAACAGGTGAACACTGATAGTTCGACGTGGTTGAATTCCTGATGAACGAATTGGTTTTATGGGAGTCATGATTTTCCCAACTTAATGTGAATATGGACCAGTTTCCCTTAAATTGTCATCCATGATGGCATCCCTTCCCTTAAGCAAATAACCCTCGCGTGTTTTGCTATCTAAATAATCCATTCCAATTCATTGTAGTGTTCCTCATTTGCACACTATTAACTAAGTGTTGACGAACCTAGTGAACAGCTAAGCGAATAATCGTTTAAGTCCAAGAATAGAAACGTAAGCTCAAGAAGGGTTAATTACACTTTATATGCTCAAAATAAAGATTTAACACTTGGCCCCTTTCTCAGGGCGTACAACAAAACCTCCACTTCGGCTTCAACTCAAAATGTACGAACTAACTAATGACTAACTAAAGAGATTGAGCCGAAGCTAACGCAATTCTAAACTACACTGGTGAAATAAATTAACAGAATTTTCATATTTGATCTACTATCTCCAGAGGACAGATTTTAATAAAATTTGGTATCAACATAGGTTGATTTAATACAAGCAAAATAAACATTCAACAGTTATAATAGACATACGTGTTCGTGTGTAACACTCATGGGAGTCTGAAGGTCTGAAATAGCGGTTGCAGAAGACACAAAAGAAATGGGTTAACAGCGTCCCCTCTTAGAGCCATATAGGTCTCGCAGCGTGATGTCATACTGGAATTAAGGCATTTTATCAGTGCCTGTGGCAATTGGTCCCACTCATTCAGCAACGCTGTTTTCAGTTCCTGGATGGTTCTCGGAGGGGGGCTGCGAGTTGCAGTTGCCCTCCCCAGAGCGTCCGAGACATTCTGTATAGGGTTGAGGTCTGAAGACCTGGCTGGCCAATCCATCCGACAAATATCCTCACTCTCAAGAAATTCGTCCACCAGAAGAGCTGTATGTGGCTTCGCGTTATCATCTTTTAAGATAAACTCAGGACCCACTGCACCTCGGAAAAGCCAAAGATAGGGCTTCAAGACCTCATCCCTATACCTCACACCAGTCACAGAGCCTCTGTCAAAGACGTGGAGAGGTGTGCGGCCATCCACCAGGGTGCCTGCCCATACCACTACACCACCACCGCCAGAACTGGTGATTTCGCGGACATTACAGGGTAGGTAGCGGGTCCCTGGCTCTCTCCATATGAAAGTACGGCGAGAATCGGTGTTTAGGCTAAAACGGGACTCGTTGGTGAACAGAACGGTCGCCCATTGCTCCGTACTCCAATCACTATGCTGCCTGCACCATGCTAATCCGACTGTCCTGTCCGTAGACGTGAGCGGGACGCAAACAGCCAGTCTTCTGGCAAACAACCCTCTCTCATTCAGTCTTTCGGAAACGTCAGCCTTGCTACACGGGCTCCTGTGGCTGCATATAGGTCCCAAGAGAGCTGAGAAGCTGTAGCTTCTCTGTTAAGGCTCACTAAAATGGACAAATAGCGATCTTGTCTGGCTGTCGTGGCTATTGGACGAACTTGGCCAGGCTTTCTCTCGATAGATCCAGTATCCTGGAACTGTTTCCATAGGTAATTACACGACGCTGGGCGTTAAATTAAACTCTCTGCATGTCCGGACTTAGGATTAGCCTTCCTCTAGCCTCCCAAAATTCGCCACCTCATTCCATCATCTAAACTTTGGTGGTTTCCCATTTTTACTGTTGCGATGTGAATTTAACCGATTGCTGCAAGATAACACCAAGAAATTCGCCGAAGTGCGCTAGCGAACGGAATTCGTCTTACCCTCCACGCGCTTATAAAGCCTGTTTTTCTGCTGGCTCCGCCTACACACATGTGTACGCTTACGTATTTGCCGTACAAGACTTGCATTTTTATCTAGAAGCTGCGGTTTCTCCTTCAGTTCAGAATTTATTTCTCCAGTGTAGTTAGCCCGTAATATTAAATTAACCAGCGAAGCTGTCAAAAAGCACGTAATACGACCGAGCGTAGTAACAGGCAACCACGTGCTATTTAGGAATTCTAACTCTTTCTCTCTAAGTCAGTGGAACTTTGACTTAAGTAGTACGCTGCTTCTTATTTGCATTTAACGCGATTCTAAAATCTCATTCTGGTAAGGAATTGTAAGCTGAAGCTGGATGAGATAGGAAAGTGTCATAAAATAGCCGTTATAAAATTAAAATATACCTTACATCATAATTAAACTCCTGCCTAATACTAGGATGTAACACTCTACATATCACAATAAAATGATCACTAGACTACATATCACAATAAAGTTATCATCGATTTTATTCTCTTCTAATAAGGTTCAGACAGCTGGTAGAAGGCTGTGAATCATTGACACTTAGTCATTATTTAACAAATCTAGTGCTCTTTAGGAAGATTTCAGGTGGTGCTACAGACTGTATCGTCAATTCTTCATCCGTTTGCCTAAAACAAACAAAACTTCTCTGTCGTCTTTGCCCTTGCATAGATACTGTATCTGTTAAAACTTTAAGAAAAAGTAATTTTTTAATTTGTGTTCTTTAAAATATTAAAACTTTTAATTAATGATGTTCATCTTTGATATAGCTTTTCGTTAATATACTAATTTCCAAAAATTGAGCACACGGCAAAAACTTTAAGTTTCAATCCCATTGGTTAAATTCAATATGCTTATAGAAAGAAAAACATTTCGCAAGCTATGGCCAATATGATTTATTTTCCTCATATATGCTAGTTAGGCATTGATCAATGTTAAGCATTTCCTTTTTGAAGCCTTTGCATAAATAATTAATCTTCTGCGAAGAAAATTTAAAAAACTATTCTGGTCAATATTTACTAAGCAAGATCTATTGGCTCAAAGATGATTGTATTATTGCGCTTTGGCATGTTTTCGACAGGTTTGAAATAAAACCGTCTATCAGTTATGTTGCTATTTTGTTTTGTGTTGACCAACTTAAAATTTCTCGTTTTTGAAAACAATTTCAAAGCAGCAGCTGATTTATTCAAAATTTAGTTCACGGTCTTTGGAAGGTTTCTGTACCATTTCAGTAAACGCAGAGGGCTTTATTAGTTCAGCATAATCAACGAAGACCGTACTGCCTATAAAAATAATTATTACAACCAGAACCGTGCCTACATAGTCTTTCACCTGAAGCAAAGAGGTGAATGCGCCCCTCTATATATCAACTAAAATATCCGGGCATTTAATATACAAAATAATAAATAAAAAAAGAAAATCTGAAAAGTTTCAGATTTTAAATTACGTCCAAAGGAGCGTTTTTTTTTAAGATTTTGTGTGTTACCTTTATTTATTAAATATCATGTTCTTTGCACGTAAACCATAAAACTCAGTTCAAGAACAATACCGCAAAATAATTTTAAGCTGAGCATATCTTTAGAATTTCCTATACATAGTCTCATGAGCTAAGGATGATATTTTTTTGTACAACCTTGCCATTGCTCCCTTTGAAATAGTTCAATTTCTTAATAAAAAATTCGTTAAAGTTTTACAAAATATGAAATCGAAAATAAAACAAATTCCAAATTTCAAATTTGGACTTCCAGATGCCCATATTCCAGCAGGATTACGTCATTCAAAACTCGATGTCTCTAGGCACGGACATTTTATCACAATGCGAGAAAGATACATACATTTATGCACATTCTTCATTATTTAATTTCTTTAAATATTAAACAATGCACTAATATTTGGTGGCAATAATTTGAAAAGTGAACTGGCATTTATAGTGAACCAGCGCAAAATGTGAAAACGAAATTAATTGCCCTTCTGAGCTGCGCCCTTTGGGCTTATAAATAAGAATAAAAAATTTTTAAAAATAAAAGAAAATCTGAAAGATTTCAGATTTTAAATTACGTCCAAAGGGGCGTTTTTTAACATTTTATATGTTATCTTTGTTTATTAAATATCCTGTTCTTCTCACTTAAACCATAAAATTCAGTTCAACAGCAGTATCCGAAATTAATCTTAAAATGAGTATATCTTTAGAATTTCCGATACACAGTTCCACGCGCTTTAGATAAAAAGGTATTTTTTTTCTCCTGGAGTGTTGCCATTGTTCGCTTTTAAATCATTTGAGTTTGTTCATCAAAAATTCGTTAAAGTTTTACAAAATATGAAATAGATAATAAAACAAATTCCAAATTCGGCCTTCCACACGCGCATATTCGGAAGGAAATGTACGTTATTCAAAGTTGGATGGCTCTAGGCAACCGTCGTTTTCTCACAATGTGAGAGACATGCATACATTTATATACATTCTTCATTATTTAATTTCTTTAAATATAATACAGGGCTGCAAGATTTGGTGGCAAAAGTTCAAAAAGTGATTCAGACTTTTAAATGTTTCCGACGCAAAATCGCAAATCGAAAATTATAGTCCTTCAGGGACAAAGCCCTTTTGGACTAAAAAGGAAGGAAAATACATATTATACACAGACATATAGTTACAATAAAAATTAACTATATCTCCACACTTTTATATTCATTAGAGATAACTATTACATTTTGTATCCCATAACTCTTATAATAATTTTAAGCAATGATTCTTTTGCCTTTAGCAATAGTAATGGACAACATTCAAGATACTCTTAACCCTGCTTCAAAATTTGCAAGCTGCTAAACTTAATTGACTGACTGTTATCTGCTAAAGTTAATTCTCAAATTATTTTTAAAGATTTAAATTTGCAGCTCCTTTAGAATCTGGGATTGTGAAATGGCGTGGTTTTTAAAACTAGATATTACTCACTAAATTTCTGCATTATTTATAGAATTTTAGTATTTAGGTGCTAAGTAGTAAATTTTAAATTACTTAAATCCAATTACATAAAATTTTCACAAAAGAGAAAGCAAAAGCTATAACATATTTCGTTTAATTTTTCGTATCTCTGATTCAGTTGTGTGACTGAAACATTTAATACTGTTATGGATTTTGTATTTATTTAGCTATTTATTTGGATTAAAATTGCTTTATTTTCCCGTGCAACGCAGACGATTTTTGAAGTGAAAGCTACGTCGGAAAAGTAAAAGTAAAAGAGAGCGTGCATTTAATATTTAATAAATGAATATCTCGTAATTGCTCTCGTAATTTTAATTAAGCACGAGAACGTTCTGGTAAAATCTTTCTTTCTCGATTTTTCTGGACAGCAAAACAGTACAGTTACGAGATATCTTGTTATTAAAATGTTAAATGCGCGTGCTCCTGTATTTTTACTTTTTCAGCATAGCTTTATCTTAAAATTTGTCGCGCGCAGCATTGCACGGGGAAATGAAACAATTTATTTACAATTCTACTAAAAATAGCTAAATAAGTACAAAATCCGTAACAATACTTCTAAATTTCTACTATGAAAAAATATTTTTCTGAAAAATTCTTTTTCTTATCAATTGACTCTGCATAATCTGATTTATTAATCTTTCTTTACCGTTTCTGTTCAAATTCTGTTGATATATAAAGCTTTAAAAGTAAATTTTTACATTTCTCAAGAATTCTTCCGAAAATATTTTCTCTCGCCTGCACTAAAGAAAAACATTACTATAGACCTCTGTTGAACGTGCGGCTTTATAAACAGGTTGAATTTTTGATCGCAAGGTTATGCTCTGTTTCCTCGTACCTGCAAATTCTACTCGGATAACATTCATAAAAATCTTAAAACTGATTTCCTGCAAACTGTTAATTTTCTTATCACACTACAATAATTTTTCCTTTGATGCTATATTTTTTAATAACCAACGTACTTTGGTGATTTGTACGTACCAAATCTTTAACAGCGTTTGGTCTTGATGTCCATCGCATATCTGTGTTCCTTTGGAAACATAAACTGTGTCATAAAAGGTCAGAACAACACATTTAATTTACTATAAGTGACAGGCAACACTGGCACATTTATCTCTCCATAGAAAATTTTTACTGCGTATAATTCTATACAGTATAAAAGCACTGTGCTTTAATATGAACTGTGGTTTCATTATAAACATTCTGTAAAAAGTTTCTGCCGCAATTAATTTATTAAATCTCAAAATATGTAAAAAATCTTATTTTTTTCTGAAAATTCTATAAAGCTTTAAACTGGAAACGACTTTCTTTTGAAACTTGTTTCTATTGTTGGCTTGCATTCTGGTAAGAGCACTGAACTTTATAGCATCATCATTTCAGTTTTTTTACCTTTAACATAGATCAACAAATAATTCCTTCCAACATATTAAGCAAAACTTGCTATTTCCATTTTAAAAGGCACTTCTGACTGCGAAAAGGTTTTCTTAACTACCTACTAAATAGTACTTCTATGCTCATAATTTTTCCGTGAATGTTCGTGTCCATACGAGGCCGAGTGGTTAAGTCTGGAAGCTCGTCCTGGTACGTTTCATAGAGGGTGGTTGGCTGAGTATAGTTCTCAGTATTTTACCATGTGTAACTTGGATACGAGATATTTTCCTTAGAATATTCGTCATAAAACAGATAGCTTTGTGTTCGTTTTTGTAATTGATTAATCAAAAAACCGAGCTTTGATATTCGCATACCTTTCATCTTTCAAATGGATTCTGATTTAAAGCAAAACTCTTACCTGAACTAAAGTAGAACGCTACGCTCAAATAAGCCCGCTAACATATTGCATGCCAGCAAACACTAATTTAAATGTGAAATAGAATGATTGTTCAGAGAATGTTTTGTATGTTATCATTCTCATCATACCTGTGCAATATAAGTGTGCTAGCAAGCCGGCATCTATCATCAAACTATCGCAATATTTTTACTACAATAAGTACAATTCAAAATATTTAATTATGCTTCATGGTTTATCTATACTTTTAGCCTGACTCTTCAGTCAGCCCAGAAGGCTTCAATGTGTTACATTTCGTGACTTTTTGTAAGATTAATTTTTATTCTTAGCAGTAAACAAGTTTACCACCTGATCTAACTGCCTTTGATGTTTAATTCCAGATTTCTTAATTTTTAAATAAACAGCGCAGTCGCCTTCATCTTTTGTTCCTTCTTCTTCACATATAAAATTTTTTCAGCTGTATTTTTCTTAATTTCTTTAAAAGATATAGCTTCAGCCCTATGCAAAGTTCGGACGGAAGGAACTGTGCATGCAGTTAGCTTCAGGGCATATAGCTGCGCTAGTTCTTCAAATCGGAAAGTCCTAGAAATTGAAGCTACTCTCACATTTGGAACGCTAGATGAGGGTTCCCAATGTGAGAGTAGCTTCTATTGCTAGCCACCTATCTGAATGTTCTCCTATTGTTATAGATGGCAACAGACGCGTGACGACTCTAGCTGTTACAAAAGCAATCTCTTCTTTTCACCATCCAAGACATCCTACGAGGGACACATTTCATGCACTTTACATTCTAAGGCTCCATAAGGAACTCTAATTGGTCTGAAAATTACTGCTTAGGTAGTAGAGCCCCAGAGTAAACCCAAAAGAAAATCATGGCTCAGTGATTAAAGCGCGTAGCTGGTAATCTAGAGGTCCTGGGTTCGGGCCTGGCACTTTTCCCCTTCGCAACACATTTGCCAGCTGTTTTACGTCTAAATTACTATAACTTGTAAGTATTATTGTATTTATTGTGTACAATGCAAAGACGCCCAGGATGTTCTCAAACCAATCAAATGCTGAATCCGGCAGAAAGTGTCAACCCTTTCTCACACCTTTGCTATGTTTTCAATTTGGAACATGACCTCTAGAGATCCACTCAGTCATGACTCTTTAATAGAACAACCCGCGAGAGCCGGCGCAATGTTTGCGGAAGCTGGAATTGGAGTCGAACTGGTGAGAGAGCAAAGCAGCTGCTGTAGATTACTTCAGCTAGTGCCTGAAGAGAATGCATGCCTTAAAGAAGGAAAGCCAGATGATCCAATAAAAAATACTAACCTTTCAACCTTGATAAGATTGCTGATTAGAGTTACGTTACTCTTAATGAATGACAAGATGTCTGATGTTCGATGACTAATTTTAGTTATTTTGGGCCGTAATAAATAAAGATTCAGTTGCTGACAGATTATGTTTTATATAATATACCTTCTGATTAAATGGAGTCATACGGGTAGGTTGTTTCTTGCGACCACACTATCAGTGTCTCAATAGAATACTTACATGGATTCCTCGTGATTTATTCGCAGTCACATAGGCTGTTTTAGCTAAAAAATACAGTTTTTTAACGTTTAATGCACTTAGTTAAAATCGTGTAACTTAAAAAGTTTTTATGTTTTTCATTTTTCAGTCTCGATTGCTGGCAGCTGTTAACCATTTTTGGGAAAAAGCCAAAAATTGGCAAATCACGTTAAAAGATTCTGAGTAAACTGTATATGGAAGATAATTTCCCGATAAGTTTTATCGCTACGCATGGGTACGGGCAAACTTTGAACTTTAAAAAATGTGCTATTATATCTTTGAAAAATGTCACTGAGAAATATTTTACTGCCATTGCAAGTAAATATGTGTTCAACATTTTGACACAATCGGTTTGATAAAAGATCGTAAATTGATTAAAATCTGACTCAACAAACAGAATAACCAAATTAAATGAAACAGTGTGGAAACATTCGAAACTGTCTAGCGATGCACTTTCATTTTACTTGCTTAAGAATTTAGAATAGAAGTTCCCAAGGAGATCATTATTGACCTCCTAGGGTCAATTAAATTTTAAAAAGGGTCATTGACGATTAAGAGATCGGTAGGTAGTCGATAACCAAATATGCGCCGCCAATTTATCTGAATAATGAGGACCGCATTGATTTAAAAAAAATTAATTGAATTTATAACTGATTTTTATTGATATAAACCTATATCATATACAGTCCTATTTAAAATGCACGGTTACTCTAAGCTTTGGAATTTAAAAGGCTTTCAACAGAAATATCTCAAAGCTGTTACATAGCCAACATTATTGACTTTTACCTCGTCTTACCTAATAGACTTTAGTTTAATCAATAATTTACAACGAAAAACAAGAAACGGGTTGAATAATTTTTAATGAGATGGTTTAAAAAGTAAGTCAAAAGGTTTCATGCCAAATATTAAAAAAAAGCATTAAGCACGGTCATCAGATTAATTAAAATCGAACTTTTGTACAATTAGAATGTGATTTTGTTTCTGAAATCTTGTTTTCATTTGTAAAATTTAAAATAATAATAACGCAAATGACGAAATAAAACTGTAGAACCATTAGGTTACTGCAATGCAGGAACGTGAAAAATGCGGAATGCCCTCGTCGGGATTTGAACTTCGGGTGCCCGCAGAAAACATCGCCGCAAATATATCGCAGAAGAAAACGTCGCAGAGAAAACAACGCAAGGCGAAAACGTCGGGGGAGAAAAGAACGCAAGGAGAAAACATCGCAGTTCTAAAACATCGTGGTACAAAATATCGTGGTCGGAAATAAAGCGATTCAAAATCTTTTCAGTTTAAAAACATCGTCGTCGAAAATATCATGGCAAAAAAATAAAGTACCTACAAATCGTCGTGTGGCGATAACTTCGGACTCGTGCGTTTTCAGGTTTTAAAAGATGCAATTGCTCCTTCACATAATGATTTGGGAGCGCAAGACTGAAAGATGAATTCTTTTAATTCTATGTGTCATATTTTTGAATGAACTAATCAATTTTTGCTGAAAAAAATAAGGAGGAAACTTAAATTGAAAATGAGTAGAAAATGAACTCAACTTATAGAACTTAAAAGAATTTTAAATTTACATAGGTAATTAACAAGGGTCATTAATAAATTAACCTTTTTATGAAGTTTTACTGATAATTTTTTTATGAAGAGTACAGTCTAAAAATGCTTAGATACCGAAGATGAATAACTGCATGAGGTTACCTTTGAAAGAAACTGCTTAGTTAATTATCAAATTATTTTCTTCCATATTTGTTAATCTGAACTTGTTCTAATGAAAATTATATTTTGTTTTGTTTCCGTTTATTCTTAAAGTGTCACTAACACTTTCATATATAGCGTGCAATCAATTTTTTGGACGTCGATTTGTTAGTTACAACGAAAGTCAGCTACATAATATTTCAGTATGGAATATGAAAAATTCATGTGTGCGATGTTATCGTCATGCGATGATTTGTAGGTACTTTATTTTTTACCACGATATTTTCGACGACGATGTTTTTAAACTGAGGAGTTTTTGAACGGCTTATTTTCGACCGCGATATTTTGTACCACGATGTTTTAGAACTGCGATGTTTTCTCTTTGCTTTCTTCTCTCCCACGATGTTTTGTACTGCGGTGTTTTCGCGTTGCGTTGTATTCTCCATGACGTTTTCGTCCGCAATGTTTTTGTCTCGATGATTTCGGCTGTAACCGAACTTCAAACCTCCCTAGTACTTGTCAAGCGTGCTTCCAGTTACACCACGTCAGCATGCAGAAAGAGGGAGAATATATATTATATACTTCCCCTTATAGAGGGCGACTGGGAATTAGGGACACAGTCGCCAAACTGGAGTAGCGACGAACTATTGTCCACCACCTTTTAGTTTTTGCCTCACTTGTAGAGTCATTACTGGATTGTTTCGATGTTACGAAACTGGAGAAATGAGCAAATACCCTTGACAGGATTCGAGCTCCTGACTTCCTAAATATGCCTTGAGCATGCTTCTAATTAAACCACGACGGCATGCGGATAGGAGGGAGAAAATAAAATCCTTATAAAACATAAATATAAGAAACCTTTAAAAAAACCTTTCACATTCTTAGTCTGACTGTTTGTCTGTCATCTTTAAGTTATTTATGCTCAGTTAGTTTTATTTTGATAATGTCGCATGCTATATATTAAAGGGAAAAAATGTGAAAATAAATCATATTTTTAAAAGGGTTGGCAGGAAGAAAAGGGTTGGGAATTCCTGGCTTAGAGGAAGATGCACAAAGTGCACTAGTGAACGTGACAGGAATTAAAGTTCATTATTAGAACTTTTCAAATTCGTTTTCGAAATATTCAGAAGGCAAAAATATTTCCAATAATTTTAATACATTTCCTGTAAGGAATTTCACCACTCTTGAAATTTTCTTGATACATCACTGAAAGAGATCGAAATTGCGAAATACACCATATTTTGCAATAAATATAAGCATTAACTGCCTTGAGCTACTTTCGTTACATTTTCCTTTACATAAAATGTTGACAGAAATAAATTCTTGGAAGTAGTTTTACATTTTTATGCTTTTTTCGGGACTACTATGCATTACTATTTCCGGGACTTCTAAAAGCTAAGCTTTGAATTTTACATTAGATAAACATTACATTAGACGTCTGAATTTTTGGATGTACTAGGATTTATACCATATTTTAAGTTAATGAAATTAAAATTAAATGAATTCAGTTTTACTAAATTTTCGAAAAACGTGAGGGAAATTACAAGTAAGACGAAAACAGCAATATCCAATCTCTGAAAAGTCTCAGAAAATTAGTTTGAAAGGGTATTATTTCAAAATATTAACAAAATGCAAAGTTAAAAAGAAAAGCTAATTTATAAATACGCAAGTTTTTACGGTTGAGAAATTCTGAGTAAAGAAATGTAGATTTATATGAAGTGCTACAACAAGTTAAAAATAAGATAATACAGTAGTATGTGTGAAATTTTGCCCTTTATTCCAAGATATACAAGGTGTTTATTTCAAGATATGCAAGTGTATGCAAACGTTTCAGAGGTGTAGGTTCCTCAAAGATTAATCATACAAGTATGGCCGCACAGACAGGAAAGTGGTTAGTGACTCTGACTGATGTACCCAAGCGCCCGGGTTTGAATCCCGGAAAAGGCATAGATGCAAATTGTCTGTTCCTTCATAGGAGGCATCAGTGGTCCACCTATTAGATGCTTCCATAATAAAGTGATCACTGCTTCTGGCCTTAGAAGTGGCCAAATCCAGTAACGGCTAGTGGCCACTATGAAAAAAAAGTCATACAGGTATGTAGGTTGAAAAACACAATCAACAATACTAGCATGAAGAAGACACAAGAAATGAAACAGCAGCGCGTAAGTTCTGCAGATATATAGAGATTACAGAAGATGTTCGAAATACTTAATCCATGACATGTAACACATGTCTGACATCGTAAGCGCATGGAATGACGAACATTCTGGAAGATTCTCGGCGTATCTCGAGCGGCAAGATCCTCAGCGCCAGAGATGTCGTAAACCAGATCTTTCAAGTAACCTCAGAAGGAGTAACCAAGGCAAAACTTTGGCTATTGTGCACGCCAATGGATGGGACAACCTTGCCTGGTCCATAATTGTTCAAATGTGACGATTAAATGTTATTGAATGTTATTACTGAAAAGCGCCGTGACTCCATCGTGCTTGAACGCCATTTGACGGAGCATTGTCCTTGTTGTTTCACCAAAACATTTGACAACATATTCTCCAGAAATATCATGTAATCAGTCCAAGCGAGCCTGTATGTGTTATGAACATGTTAACTTGTCACCGACAATACTGGACCAAACATTTACAACTAAACGGTGTCGTGTTACACATATTCATGTAGCATGGCAAAATTTCTAGCTCCCGAATGACATGCAACTGAAGCGCCAGTACAATTCTACCGCGAGAAGATAACGTTTTCTAACACTGCATAACTATTGGGTTGGCAACTAAGTAATTGCGGATTTTTTTTAGAAAATCATAGACAATTTTTTCATGGAACTAAATAACTTTATTCTGTAATGTATTGCCCATTATGATCAATGACCTTTTGCCATCTTTCAGGCAGCATCATAATCCCACGTTCATAAAACTTCTGGTTTTTATTAACAAAAAACTGAATCAGGTACGATTTGACATCATCATCATTATTGAAATTTTTACCATTCAAGGAGTTTTGTAAAGATCGAAACAAAAAGTAATCAGATGGTGCAAGGTCAGGACTATATCGTGGATGTGGCAAAACATCCCAACCAAGCTCCAATAACTTTTGCCGAGTGACCAAAAATGTGTGTGGCCTTGCATTGTCATGATGGAATACAACACCTTTTCGATTTGTCAATTTGGGCCGCTTTTCTTCAACTGCATTGTATAATTTCGTTAGTTGTTCAATGTAGACATCAGAATTGATCGTTCGGTTGGGTGGTAAGAGTTTAAAGTAGACAATTCCTTTGTAATCCCACCAAACTGATAACAAAACCTTCTTTTGATGAATATCAGCTTTTGATGTTGTTTGAGTTGGTTCACCTGGCCTGCTCCACGATCTTTTCCGCTTGATATTGTTGTAAACAACCCATTTTTCATCGCCAGTTATCAGTCGTTTTAAAAATGGATCATTTTCACTACGTTTCTTTAGCAAATCGCAGCTGTTAATGCGTTGCGTTAAATGCGTTTCTTTCAGTTCGTGAGGAACCCATGTATTGAGTTTTTGAACATAGCCAAGTTGGTTTAAGTGATTTTCAATGCATGTATGTGATACATGAAGCTTCTCTGCAATCTCACGTGTTGTACTGTGACGATCTGAATCGATTATTGCTTTGATTAGGTCGTCATCAACTTCAACTGGACGACCAAAGCGTTTTTCACCTTTGAGTGAAAAATCACCAGAACGAAATTTGGCAAACCAATTTTAAGGCTTCGTCACCATAAACAGCACATAACTTTTTATGAGCTTGCGATGCGTTTTTTTCCTTTGCGGAAATAAAATAGCAAAATATGACGAAAATGTTCCTTTTGATTTTCCATTTTTCAGCGAATGCCAAACGAAAACTACGCAACCGATCAAAAAACTTTTTTTACTGATTCACAGCTGAATTGTCAACTATCAAGTAACAAAATGTGTTTTACATTTGTACTACGTCTGCAAACCTAAAAATTCAACTGAATCCATCTATGAGTGAAATCCGCAATTACTTAGTTGCCAACCCAATATATATTTCCGTTGTGTCTTTTAAAAACCTACCCTTCTCAGCAGTTTGTACACTATGTATTGAAGCCCCCTATATTTTCTTTCCTTCTGTTCTTCCGAAATCCAAAACTACAGTACAACTTGTTTTTTCTTTGATGAACTAATTTCTTAATTATGGTTTTAAACGAACACATGAACAATGCGTACTATTGATTATACCAGTTTTCGATCATGTAATGTGACGCCTACTCAATTTAGCGGCAGTTGCCATAATATTCATTACTTTCGTTACTGTGAACTGTGTTACTTTCGTTCATTTCGTTACTGTTATGAATGTTTTCCTAACAATTGGTATTATTGCCTGTCTCATAAGTTTCACAAAATGGTTTCTTGATTGTTTTATTTTTTATTAACAGAGCTACGTATCATACGTACCATTATAATTTACCTAAAAAATAACTGCTGTACTAAAAAAATAATTTTTTACATGCGCAGATTAAGTACAGATTCATTTATTTTTTGATAGTGTAGTTTTAATGCTAAATACAAATGAAATTTTTAGTACTCAAGATGAAAATAAAAATAAAATTGAAAGATTAGTTAGTGTACGGAGTTTAATTGCTTGGATATTTAATTTTACGGCCAAATTTAATGCTTACGTCACTCACCAAATTTAATGCTCACGTAATTGCAAATTAGCTCAACAAGTACCTCAGCACAAGCTGAAAGCTTTTACACAACGACTTCATAATGGCCGCCTAGATGAGACCACTCTGCACTATCAGTTCTAATGCCGGCAAATGGGTGGGTTAGATGCGCATTTCATGTTATTTGCTGTATGACAATAAAACTACAAGCCAATTGACCTTAAAGACCTTCTTAACAAGGTATACCTTTCCTTAGATAGTTCTTATGTGCTTTGTCGTAATCAAATAAACCAGTTTTGACTCGATATAAAATAGGTTTTTGAGGAAGCTATGTAAAATAGCAGCTAAGAATAAACAATATAATTATACGATAAATAAGGATAAAACTATTTATAATAACAATAATGATAAAACTTCTGTATTTAACAATCGAATCTTTCCCATTTCGAAGTCATAACATGAACTTTTTATCACGTACTCACATGGATATTTATTCAAAACTAGCTAATATACAATTTTAACTATCACATAAAATTCATGCTCAGCGTATGAAAATTAGTAAACGTTGATTGTTTTAGTGTGGATACCATTACAATGGTATTCACTGCAATAGGAATTCTAAGAAATACATGATCAAATAGAATAGTGGTAAAAGAAGCACAACAAAAAATGTGGGGGGGGGAATTTTAAAGTAAAGAAAACTGGTGAAAAGCTTAAGAATTTCTTTAATCCATTCTTTGACAACGAGAAGAATAAAATCCAAAATCCCTGGAAAGTTCCAAAGGAAGAAAATACCTAATGATGCTTCCCTTCAGAAACGGATGAAAGCTACAGTCAGTGATTACAGTTCAGCCTTTGCAGACAAACTTCCGACATTTCTGTAAATAAAAAAGAAAAAGGTTAAATAATGCGAAAACCAGAAGTAAAACAGTATGAAAAAAGAATTAAAAGAGAAAAGTACAATATAAAAAAAACTAAAAATCGAATGGAAAGGTACTAAAAAATTAATTATTCAATTTAAAAAAAAGAAACGAAGTCCCAAATTAATAAAAATTTAATTATGTTGTTTGAAAGAATTCAGCGATGTCATCTAACAAGCAAAACCAAATTAAAGACGTAGAATCTTATGAGATTTTTCTCCGAGTATTCTTAGCAGAAGGGGAAGAATGTGTGAGATTTTAAATAAATATTATTCTTTTCAGGATTTGTTTTTTCCTTTTGGCTCCTTACAGCTGGAAAAAATTTACTTTTATTTAAAGGATGTCATCTTATGGAAAAATCTTGTTTAAATTTCCGTCTAATTGTATTATTATACAATTAGAATTTTTGAAACCATACAGCATTCAAACTTCAGATTACAATCTAACACGTCGAGGAATTACCGTCTGCTTTGAAACCGGGAGTCACTAAACTTTATAATTTAGTCCAAAATCATGTGGCTTGCTTGAGTCCCTACTTCAAAATTATTACTTTAAATTTTCTGGAAGCGATTTTGGCGATCCATGATATTCTTCGCGTTAAGGATAAATTACCTTATCATTGTTTTTCTCTTTAGCTTAAATTACAACTGTTTATTTTACTACATTAGAAATTATTTTTTGCAAGAAACTTCCAGGTGCTTCCTCCTCAAATCGCGTCGTTAAGAAGAAGATTTTTACAAAGCCGTAGCAAGGAACAGTATCATCTAATCGTAAATAAACGCTGCATCGTAGGCTCGTGCATTTATTTTACAAAGAAATAACTTTATTGTTCAAGGAATAGCTGAGCATTCATCTCTATAGATCGCTTGCGTGTGAGAATTGCAACAAATCTAAACCATGGAGGAAACAATAAACAGTATTTATACGGTCTAATCATTTCTTCAGCTCTCTATAATCCTATATAGCTAACGAAAAAATAACTTCATTAAGTTTTTAACAAATTTTGTCTTCTTTTAATACACTGAAAAAAGCTATGCCACTTTAAATTGGGTGAGGAAAAATTACAAGACGATTAACCTGAAAGTATATCGCCCTTGATTTAATTAGCAAACAATAAAAAAATAAACCGAAGGAAGGAAACAATTATGAATAAAAGTTAAATTCAATTTTACTCGATTTTATGTTAACTCATATTCTCGTATTAAAATAATTTTCAATATACTATATTTCTGTTACATTTATATGGTAGTAAATTCAATATAACAAACCTGCAAATAACTAGACACCTCAAAAAGGTGTTAACTATTAAAAAAATCAAAATATGACGCCTATTTTAGAATCTATTTTTAAAAATAGGGAGTTAAGCAAGTTCGTAGCTTCTTTAAATTGGTTTAAAAGCATTATCTTAAAATTTTACAAAGTGATTCCGTTTTTACATATTAAAAAAAATGTTTTCTCGCTATACACAAACTGTTTTACAGAAACGCTAAAAGAAACTGTTACAACATAAGTTCTCGTTATTGTATTCCATGATTGCTATTTATGAGGAGTGAAAAAGTATGTAAACGTGAACGCACACTGCGCGGGGAAAAAAAAGCGCAGTTCTATATCTCCCGTTCTATTGGACCGATTGACGAAATTCAAACTGCGTTTTCCAGGTCTCTAAAGCCTGACTTAGGATATATATTAGATTTATATATAGCATTGTTCTAACATAGGCATTTTGACACAAAATCGGATTTTTTTTTAAACATACCAATTTTTTCCATATTTCGAGTCTACGATTCAAATTATGCCTAGATATTAAATTTTGTAATTTTTCGTGAGAAATTTATAGAAAAGTTTAAAAATTTATCTTGGCGCATTTCTTTCAGTTTGCACCAAGAAGAATTCACTCTGCGAACAACTTAATTTATAGCAACTTATTTTCCGTTTATTTTTTCCATTGTCGACGAGAGGAAAAAAAGGTCATCGTTCATACTTTCAAATTATTTTAAGAAGTGCGTAAAACAGATTTTCATTTTCGTTATTATCGCTTATAATAAATATGCCAAATCAGTACGCGCCAAAATATAAATCCACGTATATCTTATAGGAAATATTGAATAAAAAGCTTTAATTTTTTGCAGGTATATCTAGAAATACATCTACTTTCAGATGATGACAAAACTTTATAGGTTATAATTCAAAACGTTTTTTGAAAAATTTATGAAAATTATTCTAAAATACAAATTTAAAAAACAAAGTCATAAAAAGTCAGGGAATTTTATTTATAATGAACCTACGTTTCGATTAGATTAATACATATATATCAAATTCAATTGGCATTCAGGAGCTAAAATTTTAAGAGCTAATTTTTTTAAAAACTACTCGTGAGATTTTTAAAGAACTTGGCAGTTTGGCATAATTTGAATCGTAGAATCGAAATATGGGAAAAAAATTGGTATGTTATTTCAGAAAAGTCCGATTTTGTGTCCAAATACCTACGTTAGAACAATGCTTTATGTATAAATCTAATATACACTGGTGTGCCAAAATTAAGGACGAAGTCGAAAAATTAGCATATCAGCTGAACGAAGAGGCAGAGCGGACAGAAAGACCAATCTGGAGATTAAGTAAGGTGATGTACGGTAGCACATGCGCAGAATGCAGGTAGACGTAATGGGGGAGTGTCTGAGTAGTATAAAGCATGTTGTCGGTGTAAGATCACTATTTCTGGCAAAGAGATTGCACGCCGTATAGCAGTTAAAATCACACCGAGTTGCTACCTCAGCGAGAAATGGCGAATAATCAATCTGTTAGACGACATCTGGATGCTTTTACCCGAGGTCGAATCATTGGGAAGATGGAGGAAGGCCGCAGTGTGACAAGTGTGGCTGCAGAGTTCGGAATTGCTCACAGCATCGTTTCACGACTTTGGAGACAATTTCAAACTACAGGAACAGCTATCCGGGGGTTTAGTAGTGGTCGTCCACGAGGAACCACACCCGCAGATGACCGGTATATTGCCTTACAGGCCAGAAGAAACAGGCGGCAGACAGCGGGAGAAATCGCTAGACACACGACACAGGCGACTGGACGACCGATATCGCGTTTTACCGTGGCCAGAAGACTGCACGGTGGTGGTCTGTTTGCACGACGCCCTGTACGGTGTGTACCTCTAACGCCTGCCCATCGGAGAAGGCGTTCTCTGTGGTGCCGGGAACACCGGAATTGGAGAGACAATGAATGGGGACGAGTACTCTTTACAGATGAGAGCAGATTTAGTCTGAGTTGCGATTCTAGACACATACACATCTGGACAGAGCGGGGAACACGCAATAACCCCTTCAACATCATCAAAAGGGACTGTTTTGGAGGTCGCGGAGTTCTCGTTCGAGCAGACATAATGCTTGGTAGCCGGACCGACCTTCATATCTCCCAAGGAGGTTCGTCACCTGGGACTGCTATTGTAACGAGGTTCTTCTTCCTTACATGCGTCTTTTCACAAGGGCTATGGGTCCTCAGTTCCTCTTCATGGACGACAACGCTCCACCTCATCGCACAGTTACTGTCGAAGAGCTGTTGGAGAGTGAAGATATTGAACACATGGATTGGTCGGCAAGGTCTCTGGATCTAAATCCCGTCAAGCATGTACGGAACTTACTAGGGAGACCCGTGGCAGCACGTAACTTATCGCCAGTAACGATTCCGAAACTGCGATTGGTGCTACAAGAGGAACGAGCAGCAGTGTCTCAACAGCTCATTAACAACCACATATCCAGCATGCACAAATGATGTGAAACCTGCCTAGCAGTCAGGGGAGATCATATCCCCTATTAAAGACCGGATGTTTCTTGCTGGACACCCATCACAGGGATGTTTCGGCCTTCAGTCGCATTGCGCTCCATGCTACGTTTTCAATAAAGCTTCTTTTTATCCCTCTGATTTCTCTTTTAGTAAGTGTTGCTTACATTACTCATGTCCTTACGTATTGGGGATCTTAAGGTATTAAATGTGCTGATTTGGAAAGCTTTTGTACAAAGTTATACTGAAAAAACCGTCTCGTCCTTAATTTTTGCACACCAGTGTATATCATAAGTCAAGCTTTCGAGACATGGAAAACGCAATTTGAATTTCGTCAATTGATTTGAATTTCGTCAACGCTATTTGAATTTTGTAGAACGGGAGATATATATACTGTCCCATTTTACTTTTGTGCAGTGTATATTTAATGGGTAATCAGATTAATTAATACAGTACTGTATACATTTCAAAAGATTAGTCATTTTCGAATAAGCTTTACATTTGTAAATACCCCCCCCCCAAAAAAAAACATTGTACGGAAAGTGAAGCGCGTTATGCAGCAATATCTGCTGAAAATCTTATTGCATCAAAGTTGGCCAATATATAAATCCATCAAAAATAGTCCGATTTTTAATCACTATATTGCGTTTTATGTTAAATAAATCTGCTTCATTTTCATATCGGAATAATTAGAAAATGCCCAAGTTTCGATTACAACAGTGGTCTTCAAACTGTGTTTCGTGGAACCCCGGAGTTCCACGATTTCCTAGAGTTCCGCGGGTGAAGATAAAAATTCGAAAGGTATATTATGTACCACTCACACAAGCTGACTAGTGCTTCTTAACTAAAACACATAGAAATATATTTAGTTTGCAGAGTTATTAGGTTTTCTGATGTTGGACACGTGAAAAATGTACAGTGCCCTCTCCGAGATTCTAACTCTAGACCTCCAGAATACGTGTCGAAGTGCTTCCAGTTACACCACGAAGGCATACGGAAAGGAAGGAGAAATTACCTTGCAAGTTACAGATTAGTTCTAAAACTTAACGTTTTACACACATGTTAATCACATAATACATGTTCATCATATGTAAAAGACAATAATATGCAGTGCTTTTGCGAAATTAAAGTTTTCTGATGGAAAATTTAGACAACAATTTAAACAACATTTAGACAGCAATGTTAAAAATTCATATAATGCAACAGCATTTTTTACTCTAAGAAAACTATAAAAGAATATATTTCAGAAGATAAAAAGTAAGTATGATTGGATAAAAAATCCAGTTAGGTACTACGAACGGATAAATCAAAAGGCTTGCCAATGAGGAAGAGAAAGCAACTTACCGATATATCAACGGATTCCCACGTTCAAATCTAAATTTAAGCAAGAGCAACTCATAAATTTTTGCTTGCAGGTTCATACAAAATAGCCAGAATTTTCTCGCACAGATATAACCATTTTAATGACATTTATAGAAAAGTATTTAAGTTAAAAATCTTTCGCAACGTATGTTGCAACAAAAACAAAACACAGGGACAAATTAAATGTAGAATATGCAATGCGACCGCACATAGCATCAATAGAGCTGAACTTTGACATTTTGGGTAAAAAATATTACCATACTTTCTTTCACGAAATATCACGCAATAGCACGAGTTAATGTTATTAATGAATAATTTATATTACATTTATGCAAAAAATCTTTTAATGAAAATTGCCTTTAGATAGAGTACCTATAACATGATGATTTATTTAAGTATTATTTTCAGATATATTTTTCTAACGGTTTGCAAAGGTTCTCATAAAAACCCTTTTAGTTATAAAAGTTCTGGGAGTCGACAAATTTTGAAAACCACGGAACTATGAAACCCGATGTAACCTTGACATGAGCAAAACCTTTCCTCAGCAATAATGACAGCTAGTCTGAAGGCAGCAAAATGCGCAAGTATCGTACGTAGAAATTAAATCTATTATAACTGTTTAACGGGTCTTTTAGTGAATTTATCAGACATGTACGGGAAGGAGCTAAGTCAAAAACTCTGTAGTACCATAGATGTTTGAGATATTTCTGTACCTACCTAACTTTCAATCCAAATTCGGAATTCCGAGAGTAAACACCCACGAGGGCAATCCTAGAACCTCTCATGCTTCTCCTCCGAAAACTAACCTCTTGAGGGGATGTCGGCTGGCCATGTGCGCCCCTTGCCGCACGGGCACTAGATGCTTACAAACATCCATGTCTTCTCCGAGATTCGAACCTGGGCCTTTCGGTACAGCAATCAGCGTCGCTAACCACTATCCCGTTTGGACGGCGAACCTACCGGCACAAGTTACAAATTGCCTACGGCAAGATAAGCATTCGCTGCCGTTGCTACGATTAAACAGATATAATCCAGTATACAGGAACAGAAATAAAATATCTCTTTGAGGTAAGCGAAGCGATAAGAAAAATTTGAGCTTTTATGTTTATTTTTCAGACGTTATTGAAGTTGCCTCAAACATTTTTTTCTGATAAACTGTTTAAGATTAGGTGCCACGTTTTCGATAACCCTGAATTATTAACATATTTTTTTCCTTAAAAGATCACTTAAATACAAATATAATTAAATAATACTTCTTTAATTTGTAAGGCGAGCGAAAGATTTTTTTATCATTCCGAATGGCAACAATTACCTATTTTGATTAAGCTTAATTTTCTCAGGGAAATGGAAACATTACAAACCTTTAGTGTATGAGAGAGAAAAAAAATTAAACTAAAAAAGAAGCACTTGATTCTTTCTGCACTCAATGTCGGTAATTTTTCGAGCGTCAAGTAACAGTGAAATGCATTTTCATTCAGTAACAGCACTTCTGCAGTCAAAGGTTAACAGCCACTTTTCGTCATTC
The DNA here is from genome assembly GCA_000611955.2 of Stegodyphus mimosarum. Taxonomy (NCBI): domain Eukaryota; kingdom Metazoa; phylum Arthropoda; class Arachnida; order Araneae; family Eresidae; genus Stegodyphus; species Stegodyphus mimosarum. The sequence goes on along the minus strand of KK122567.1, from coordinate 421,567 downwards.
CTACAGCAGCTTCTGGCTTAGTTTCAATAATCATTCCATTGTTGTTTCTTATGCGTGGCATTCATTCTTCCCAGCGCTCATTTTTGGAAACATTTCCTCAAATGCTCTTAGTTAAGACATTCTTCTGCAAATGCATTTCTTTCACGCTGACATTGAACGCATTCATTTGAAATGCAAATACGTCTCCAGTTAAAAGAAGTCGTATAACCTAGCGAAAAAAATGCCTTTTTAGTATGCACTCGTATAAGCAAATAAATAAAAACTCTTTCTATGCATAATTTTTTTTTCCGAAAAATTAATTTTTTAGATTTTATTCTCCTTTTCAAAAGTACCTCTAGTTAAAAAATAAACAATGACACATGCCAATGTGAATTTTAAAATTCATTTTTGCATAGATGTTAGTTTTGTAGATATGTTATACATATTTTAAAGAAATCTGACTCTGAAATTCCTCTTCTTCTATGAGCAATATCATTCTGAATCATTTTGCCGGGAATAAACCATTTAGATTAAAATAAATAAATAACGATAGTTTAATATAAGCATCATATTAGTACGAATGATAAGACTGCCTCAAACTTAAGATTAGGCTAAATTAGGGTATTTAAATAAGGCAAAACCATGAGGGCTATGTGTCTAAAAGGAGGGATGTATTCGTGGAAGACTTTCTGAGGAAATCTGGCTCGCTCGTATTCACGTTACATGGGAAAATCCACGAAACCCAACCATACACCTGACTAGTTCGCCTGGTATTGAACCGAAAGTAGGTCAAGCTACCAATTTTCAGTGGTCTTGACCACTCGGCTACCAGTTAGGCAAATTTAAGACAACATTATATTTTCCAAATTGTTGAATATACTAGTGTACAAAACTAAAGCAACGTTTCTAATTTTTTTCCGTAATCCCGCCAAAACTCAACTGAGAGACATAAAATTCATAGTATAGTGGGACAATGTAGTACTTAAAAGATGAGAGGGAAGTATATTAGCACAAAACGACTAAAGCACGTACAGTACGAAACGAATAAAAAACATCTTTGTTGACAGAATAGCGTTGGTACAAAATCAGTCTGGCTAAGAAGAAGAAAAACAATGCAAAGAGCCTTTTTAAGGGATATGACATCCCCTAGCTGTAATGGTTGTGTTGCACCGTCTGTAGATATTCAACACCAGACTGTGTAAACGTTTTTCGGATAAGAATTCTCATGCTTCAAGGCACATCTATTTCAGTTGTCTGGAATTTTCCAGAGGGTGCGATCGTGCCACCAGACGTCTCACTCATACGCATGTTCAGGGGATTTAAATTAGGAAAGCAAGCGCGACAATCCATTCTATGCATACCTTCAGTTTCCAAGAGCTCCTCATCAGCATTAGTCTTTGTAGTAGAATATATTCATCCATAGAAACAAAATCGGGATGAACGGCACCCCGTAAAAGACGCACGTGGGTAGGAAAACTTCATCACAGTAACGATCTCTGATAAACGAATCTCTGTCAAAAATCTGGAACTCAGTCCACCCGTTCATCAAATTGTCTTCCCATTCAAGCATCCCAGGACCACCCCAACAGTCTGCTTCTCTGATGTTAGTAGATGAAAGCAAGCCCTTACCACTACGCGTATCAATTGGTGCCGAGAATGATTTGTCAGATTGAAATGACTCTCCTCGGTAAAGAAGACGTGACTCCACTGATGAGGTGCCCTCCGTTTGTGCTCTCTAAATCACTGTAAACGGTGCCGCTGATGGATTGTTATCAGTGGTATGTACCGTTCAGGATGGTGGGCGAATAGGTCACCTTTATGAAGTCGTGTGACCACAATAAACCGGGACATCTGTCGCCCAGTTGCCATACTCAACTGCTGAGCAGTGGTGCCCGCTGTCTGGTTTCGGTCTTTTTACCACGCCAGAACGATATATCGGTCATCATTTACCGTTGTTTCCTTTTGCCGACCCCCATCAACCTTGGTTACAGCTGCACCTGTCATATGGAAGGCTTTTCAAGTTCCTGAAACAGTACATTCGTTAGTTCCAAACTCTTGGGTGACAGACGTCAATCTACGTCCGTCCTCAAGCTTGCCAATCATTCTACCACGTGTAAAGGCGTCCTGATATTTTCTTGCAGCCATACTGCACGTACAGTCTCACTTTAACTTGCAGAAAGAATGCCTGAAAATTCGCTTTCCTTTCTTGTTTTTAAGTTGCCTTCCACTGCGGGCTGATTCTGCACGTTTTGCGTGCCCTAAAGTAACCTCTTACGTCGTGGTACTGATATTTGAATAAGCTTCACGTTTCTACGGCGCTTGACTTTTCATTGTATTGATCACAAAAAGGCCCTTTTCAACAATTTCATGGTTATGTGCTGAAAAATGACTTTCTTGTTTAAATTTTGCACATTGGTGTATGATTAAAAACCGTAGTTTGCTTATATGACCCTTTTGTGGCAACCGCAGTTTGCTTATATGGCCCATTTGTAGGCGCATTTTCAGGCATTCTTTCTGCAAGTTAAAGTGAGATTGTACGTGCAATATGACTACAAGAAAATATTTGATCAGTGCTTTGAATTATAAAGAATAAAAAAGATAAATAACTTATTTAAAGCTAAAAGTAAACAAAATTACTTTCGCTTAATATGAAACTTAAGAGATAAATTGAAAGTATTGCAATACATTTTCTTAAATGCATATGTGACATAGCAATGTATATGTAGCACAGCAATAGTTTCCAGAAGACCATTTCAAGGGAAAATACATAAGGCAATATGGTAACAGTTTATCTTGTATTTTTATATTTTAATACTATTGCAATATAATATAACTATTTCACAATTTTATTTCTTACTGAAATAAATAATACTAATTAATTACCTTTGCTTTCATTAATGAGCAAGTTATTGTGTATACGATTGCTGTGAATGAGCTACAAACATAAATATGAAAACAATAATTTCAAAAAATTTGAAATTTTAGAGAATTGTTTGCGATGCAGCATGGAAAGGCTTCAGGTGCAGTCGAAGTCATTAATATTGATAGGAATTTGTATTAATTACATTACTGGGAAATTGTTTATAAAAATTATCAATTAGCTATTAGTATAACAAGCAGATATATCATAAAATACTAACTTTAAATTTCAATAATGTATTTTAAAATGATAAATAAATTAAACTATAACAAATCCTGCAGAAGAGATATATAAGGTATGGCATTAAACACATCTTTTACAAATCGTACCCAAGGCGTAAGCAGCTAGCAGCATTCATAGCGTATACTGACTCTTGTATTGAATTAGACAACATGCATCAATGTGCGCAAAATAGCGCAGCAATCTTTTTCCTTTTGTTCGTAGTACTTTTAGGCACGTTTTGCTGTCGAACCTGTTTCAAGAATAACTATTCTGAAATTCTATCTTCAAAGCTCATCTTTTGTGGTTTCAAGAGTTAAGTTTCTATAGTTTTTTACGGGAGCACTTTCAACAAGTGTTCGAAACATGTTATCGTCGTCATGCTGCAATTGAAAGTCCGCATCAGATTTACCGTTACCACTACCCCCACAGATATATTGCAACAACAACAGTCCGTTACTTTAGGCACAGTGATGATACTTACGATCGTAAATGATTGGATGATCGTAACAACCTGGGACTGCCCATTTAAAGTAACTGACAGATTTCAAAGCCACTAAGAAAAATGTCCGGTGCAGCGAAATTGTCATTTGACACCAGTTATACTAAAACATTAAGCGTTAAATAGTATTTTTTAAATATGTTTTAATATATTTATATAATAATATATAAAAAGCAGGTGTTTCTCTTATGATATGACTTTATTAATACGCTATCAACGAATTAACAAGCAATAAGTATGTTTATTGTTTTAAAACCTCTGCGTTTGCCACATGCAATGTACGATAATAATTTAAAATATAAATACCATATGGCATCATCTCTTAGAACTGGTCATTTGGCACGCCACCTGAATAATCTCATTGAACGGTAGTGTAACGTAATGAACGTGAGGTTAAGAAATGAAAAGAATAGGCTAAAGATATTTCAAATTCTAAATATGAAGAAAAGATAAAAGACTTTAAAAAGTACGCAAATTATTTTGAAATCGCAGTTCATATTAAATTTCACTATATTACTCACTTCTAATCCCATGCATCACTTACTTATTGCTATAAAATAAAATATTACTACTACACAAAAAATATTATTACTACAAAATATATTTGCCAAACGTCAAGAAAGCATTCTGCAGTATTCTATGTAAATTTTAATCAAAATGGCTTCATCCTTCCGTTTTATCCGACTTTTCAGTTCTTTATCATCAGGTTATTAAAGGTCCATGTTATCTATTCGTTACTCTGTGGTATAATATTTTGAGCTTAATTTTAAATTTTGAGGTTAAAACTATAATTATAATATCTGAATTTACAAATTCTTTGGAAAAAACAAAACATTTTTTTTAAGTTAAAAAACGGTCTTAGCAAAGGCTGTTCGAGAACTTTGCAACGCTACATTATATTATGCAAGCAGTCATCACCCAGCAGTTTGACAAACTTTGCCTCTGTACGAAACTTTACTCTGCTCCTCACAGATGGATGTCGCCTCGTATGTCACTGGGGATCGATAGTCTTGACGGTCATCGATGTCTTTTGGTTTATTTTTTTATTAATAATCTATAGAAATTTACTGAACCACTCCACAAATACATGCTATGGTTTGACTGCCATTCAGGGCTCAAATTATAATACTGTAGGCCAGGGAAAAAACTTCTTCTCTAATTCTTTGATGATGGGAATTTTTCATTAATGTGAATGATACGGAAGTATTGTGAAATTATGTGAATATGCTCAATAAACTAACAATTTACCTTTTTTTTTGCATTTAAAGCTATTGATATAAAAAATGTATTTATCTTTTATATGTTTCGTTCTGATAGTTTCAATTTATTATGGGTTTTATAAATTGTTTATGTTTCCTATCTTATATAATTATCTGTTTAAACTAAGAAATAAATCTTACAGTCAATGAGGTGTTATTTTCCCCTAAAACAAAACTGGGATAAAAGGAAAAACCTAACTACAAGACTAAAGTAAATTCAAGTAACTACAAGAGTAAGTAATTAACAACTAGACTAAAGTAAGTACAAATAACTACAAGCGTAAGTAATTCACTACAAGACTAAAGTAAGTGCAAATACCTACAAGAGTAAGTAATTAACTACAAGACTTATGTACGTACAAATAACTGCAAGAGTAAGTAACTAACTACAATACTAAAGTACTTACAAGACTAACTACAAGACTAAAGTACGTACAAAACTAACTACAAGACTAAAGTACGTACAAGACTAACTATAAGATTAACTGCAAGACTAAAGTAAGTTAAGATTAAATCAATTACAATAAAATGCTTATCAATTCTAATCAAGTATAAGACAACGTCAGCTATAATCAAAAGACCCTCATATTCAAATCACATTGTGAGCTTTAAGTGTCATCATCACACACTAGCAGAGATTGACTGTGCAAGTTAGCTTACAAATCGAAGATTCGACGAAGAATATCTGTTGCTAATGAGTGTAAAATAATGAATGATACAGCGTCTGATTTTCGAAAAAAACATAAAAAATTAATACAAAATTTATAATTTTTTCCTGCTTCTAATTTTATGTGTTTTAGATATGGAAATGAAACAAATATTTAAAATTTTACATATTTACATATTTTGAAAAATGTAATTGTTTAAATTAAAATTTCACATATTTTGAATAATATAAAAGTATCTGAAGACCCCGCTGAAAGTGGACGTCTGGACACATGCTCCATTTAACCTTGATAAATCAGGTCCTACTGCCAATGACTGTCAAACCGATGGTGAGACTTTTGAGATCATTGGTGTGTTACATTTTAAATTTGATGTCGCAAAAGGAATCGAATCTTTTAAAAATTTTCAGGCTATTTAGTTATTATTACATTACATTACTAAGTATCTATCATCCACTAGAATTGATAAATGATATAATATCTTTAATTTATTTTCTGTGTGGCCTCCCAAAACACTAATTCTCAGAGTACTGTAATTTTACAAAGAATAATATCTTTAATTTGCCTTATAAATTTAATTAAACAATAATAGTTTAATGAATTGATTGATTTAAAATTACCAACTCTACTTCTAAGTTCTTCCCAGTTACTGCATTATTTTACATTATTCTCTATCAAACGAACGGCCCTGTCATCACCGACCGCTATGATCTTTGGTTTAATTTTATTTTAACACCCCATTTATTGGAAAAGATGTATTTAATTTATAATAAATGTAAATGTGTTTGCTTATAATAAATTTCAATAAATACTTGCATTTTTATTAAAACAGTGATGGAAGAATTCTTTGACGTCATATGTTATTAAATATCTAATACGGAAACGTTTAATTTTTACTGAAAAAAAATTAAAAATTGATAAATGCTTAAAAGTTTATTTCTTTGTCTGCATTTACTATTTTCTCTGTAGATTCTTTACTCAACCACAAATAATTTATAAAATTATAAGCTATCTGCTTATAAACTTAACAGCAATGTATTATGTCTAGAAAAGTAAAATAACAACGTATTTGAAAATGCTTTTAGTCTTATGGGATTTCTAATACTTAGAAATTCCCCGAATGTTAATAAATGCAGAAAGCTTGTTTTTGTCCTGTTGTAATATATGCAGATACAGGTTCAGAGATATCACGCAATTATTAAAAGTTTCATTACTTAGATAAAGACCATTATTAATATGCTTACTTCCATTTGTACGTATGCTACTGGAGATTACATTATTGATGAATCGAATAAAATTCGCTCAGAAAACTCTTTTTTTTTGATAATCTAATGCAATGCTTTATGTTAACAAAAAATCAAATTTAGTCTGGATAAAATTGCAAATGAGTTTAACTTGAATTTTTCTGAAGTTTAATCGTATTTTAACGATAACATTCGAATATCAGTAACAAGAAAAGGTTTTCAAAACAGATTAGAAAAGATATTCTCTAGTGTCCATTTTAATGCTAGATAAGAAATCAAGCATTTCAGATTGAGCTTTAAGATTTTGGAAAATTAAATATTTTATTTATGTTGGTTTTTCAAAGGAGTCCTATGCATGTCAAGGGAAATTGGAAATAAATGTCTCTTCTTCAATCATTAAAAATATTTTGCTCATTTTCATGAAAGCATTTCGTTTAACTAAGAAAAATGAAAGAAAATAAATAACAGAAAGAAAGCAACTGTTGTAGTGAAACATCGAAGCTTATTTTGTACAAAATCTGTATTCATACTGATTCATTCATATTATTAATAAAAATAGAAAATCTATATTCATTCATCTACAATTTGTTTTTCAGTATTTGCAATAATACCCTGATTATGGAGATACTATTTTATACCGCATATCACAAAAACATAGTCCTAAATTAGTCTCTACAAAAGTAGTAGCTTGGTGAAAGAGTAAATAATATTACTTCCTTTAAATATGCTACTGCAATGCCCCATTCCTTTGCACAAATTTTGTACAATGTACTGTATTATGATAGATCTACTTCTTCGAATGGAATAATATTTTTATTGCAAGCTTATAAAAAGATAAACTTCAATACTAATTTCAGTGTGCTGTAATTATACAGGGTGTTCGAAAAATCTCTGGTCCTTGGTAAAATTTTAATGGGTGGTAGAGGGAACCAAAATAAACCATTTCATTATAAAATGGTCACATGAAAAGACGCAATTAAGCGCGAATTAATTCAAGTACGACCACGTTATGACAGTCGATCGTATCTAGGAGTAAGTAGAGTATCTAGGATCGTATCTAGGATATCTAGGATCGTATCTAGGAGTATCTAGAGTTGTTTTTCCGCTTGGGATTTGCCACTGCTTTATAAACACAGAGCTTGCAGATATCCATCGGATGCATGTTGCAGCGAATATAAACATATTTGCCGTTTAGAGGTTGTGCAGGGTAAGTTTCCCGGAGTGACAAATGTTTCAGCGTGTGTATTGCCAGCTGAACGAAAGTGAATCTTTCATTGCTCTGCAGGTGGATGAAACTGTTTTATGGGCTCAATACTTTCATAAAACTGCAGACGTTCTCTCGTAAGGGAGATTTTACATAATGAAGGTATATATCCAGTCCACTTATAAAAAGTGCAGACACTGACAGAGGAACACTCCATGTAGGGTTCGCGCTTTGGTATCTGCAGTAGGCTGCGCTACAGCAGGGCTTCTTCGGATACGTATTATTCTCAGACGAAACTGCATTTACATGAAAATGGTTATTTAATAGCCTATATTCACGTGTTTTGGCATAGGAGCATCCACATGTAATAAAACAACATACATACCTGTAAAGATTTCCGAAAATATTAGGGGCTGGTGTAGGTTACAATTATCTGATTGGACCGTACATCCTACTTATTCTTCACTTGGAAGGGCCCATGTACACCCTCTTCTTGCAACAGGCATTGCCAGAATTGCTGTATCTGTGTCTGTTCAAAGCAGAATTCAGTTCCAAAGTGATAGTGCTCTACACACACTACACCAATGACATCTATTAGGTGAACGTCAGCTGTGCAAAACGCTGGATAGGTCGATCATCAGATTTGTTATGCATGAATTTCTTCTTGCAAGAGCATTTGAAAAACCCAAGCTCAGTTTCCCCATTGACCTTGAACACGATATCGTTATCGGACAGTTTGTTACTACTGGAGCTGTTAGGGACATGTCTAGCATCCTTATGGTCGTCCTCACGCCGATAGTGTGAAACAGATGTTCGTGTTGGTAGTATCTCGCTTGAACATCAGCTGTAAAGCAGTGTTCATTTCATCGGCTAATCGAATTTGTGTTTTTCTGTCACTTCTCATATTCAAAAATGGTAAATATCTTCATCACTAGCGCTTAAAGACATTTTCTGATACACATTCTATGCTAAAAAAAACTTATTTTGGTGGTTTGTATCACCTTGTTAACTTATTAGATTATATGTATGCAGGGAACGTGAAAAATGTGTAGTGCCGCCGCTGGCATTGGTATTCTGGATCTTCTGAATACGTGTCGCGTGTGCTTCCAGTTATACCACGAAACACGCGGAAAGAAGGAATAAAATACCTTTAACCTTTTAAAATTTTCCCGAATATTTTCCGAGCACCGCGCAATTATCTTTTACGGCGCCAAATTTGTAGTAAAAGTTTGTTTTTTGCTCAGTGGGGCAATTGTAATAAACCATCTTCTGGAGGTCTGTATTATAGATATTCCAGATTATCCAGTTGTCAGGACTGAGTGTTCTGTGCATACTTTTGGCGAACATAGTCTTAACCGTGTTAAAATCCTGATCTTGAACAGCGAGCTGAATGCAGCTATGTTCTGTGGTAGAATAACTGTGGTTAAATGCTAGAATAACTGCACGTACGGAGGGATTTAAACTACTATTTACAGCCACTTCCCAACTGGGAAGGGATAACAGAAAATACTGATCGCACTTGAGTCTAAACTGAACAATCAAATAATTTAAAAATAAAGTTAAGCAGAAAATAAGTAGTCGTTGCTCTCAGAGCTATAAACGCGAGGTTGTCCTCTATGCTAAACTATCAATGGTGCGTAGCAAGATTTAGCTAATACTAACGCACTTAGATTACTTCAATAAGTATTAGAGTAACAGCGCTAAGGCTTAGAATTTAAAAACTAGCTAGTCAGGCGAACGTCGAACAGAGCCCCAGTGAACTGAGACTAAAAGTTCTTTCACCCTGAGAAGTTCCTTGCTAACCTTTTAAATATAAAAACTTGGCTCCACTTCAAATTAGCATAAAGCTGAAACGCGCGCTCATTCTAACGGGAAGTTGAAATAAGAGTTCAAAGGAAAGAGAAAATAACATAAAACTTTGTTAGTTTAAACTAAAACCTTACACAGTCACCATTTAATTCTACAAATGTGATTCCTTTCAATAACATTGGCAATGTTTAAAGTCGAGTCCTTCCATTTTTGCTGTCATGTGACATTACTACTTTGCCAGAAATCGGCCTTTTGTTGTCTTTGTCATGTTATATTTATAATCTATGCTGTATCATGAGTATTATGAGTTTCAATCTATCTTTCAACCCTGTTTTCAAACTATCAGTATTACGAGTTTATGCTATAAGGCTTCTCAGATTTATCTTCCAAATTATAGTAGTAAAAGAAAGTGAAACCCGTCTGATTTATGATTAAATTTTTCTCCTTCATTTATATAAGATAAAATCAGTTGAATATAAATGACTGAATTTACTGTTTTTTTAAATTGCAAGTATTCCAAATTATTGCCATTGCATGCAGTATAAGATTTACAATTTACCTTTCAAATTAAAAATGTTTTATTATTTATAGTTAACTAAACGCTTTCCCTGAGAAAATAAGCTGTAGTGATGGTTTTAAGCCTTTATTTAATATAAAGAAAAGAGTTTCGTAATAGAAATTTTATAAGAGCACAAAGCAATACAAATTTTATCTAAAAGCCAAATCTCTCACGGTAATCTTTTAGTGCTCTGAAACATCAATACTCTAAGCTAAATTGAAAACTCGTATTCTCTCTTCTGTTATATAGTTTTCCTCCGTCCACCGAAATATTTCCAGTACTTTCAAATCCACAAATTGCTGGAAGCCATACACAGTTACAGTTACATAGGATTAGATACAGTTTTACATCCATAGGGATTGGACCAGGTAAAGTTATACCGATAACGGACCACAATGTCGCCAAGTTTGGCGACACTTACCAATTTTAGCTCCAAATATGGCACAAAAATAAGCGCTAAAAATTGCGAGATAGCCAATTACCTCAATTTTTTGGGTTTAGTTGATTATAACCCAGTTTTTCCGGCGATGCTTCATACTCTTGAGGTCTTTCAAGGTACATTATAAAAGAAACACTACAATTTTATTAAAACTATATATATACAAGAACTGCACGTCTCAGACACTGCAATACTCGGACAGAATTTCTGGAAATCATACAATTAAAAAAATCAATAACTGAATACTAAATGCAATACAAAAATAATAATTTCAATAAATAACAATAAACAGACATTGCAAGATTGGCAACATTTTTATATGTCAGTCTTTGCTTTACTCCAGCAGAAGAGCTTTCGAACTCTGTGTAAAGTCTTCAGTATTCATAAATGGCCTCCTGTCGGGCCTTTATATAGTTCTTTAAGGACGTCTCGGATCTTGGAAGTATCAGCTGCCAACGGAACGCCTATTCATCATCGGATACGAGCTTCTAATATAAGATGCCGTTTCGAAAATGGAGTGAGTCCCAGAGAGAGCAGTATTGTTTTGTCGTAGGATTACAGATGGAAATGTCCTGTCAGGTAGGTTTTCTATTTGAAGACTCCATTAAGTCTATTATGGGATTAAAGTTGCTGTCTTCCAATAGGTCTTTCTCGATTTATTTGTCACTCCCTAGGTCTAGGTCACATAATGAACCTTGATGTTGTACGGAAATAACTTCCTCATGTTTCCATTCGATCTTGGAACAATAGCGGCAGTTTCTGGATAGGGTCCTCTAGAAAAGGCATCAGCGTGTGTGTTTTAGTGTGACAAACCTTTCCGATGACGGTAAGTAATGTCATATTCCTGGAGTCTCTATTACCTGTTTGGCTATTTGGCCTTCCGGAAATTTTAGAGCTAAGTAAACGATGCACGATGGGTGCGGAGCAGAAGTTTTCTGCCTTACAGGTGTTGGTGGATACGGCTTTAGCAAGAAACGTTTTCCTGGTGGCAGGCAATTCCTCTGCGGCTTAGATATACGCTTGCTCCAGTATGTTATGAGTCGTTCTTGAGTGTTTATTTCTTGGGACAAAACAGCACCAAAACACTCATTGCTCGCATCAGTGTCTATAATAAATGTTTTGCCGACCTAAAGATACGTCAGCATTGTCGAAGATAGTAAAGCGACCCTCAATTTGTAAATTATACACTAATATTCTTGCCGATATTGTCCACAAGAAATTCAGTTTTCTCTGTGTCAGTCTGTGAAGGGATCTTGAGACGAATGAAATATTCTTCATAAATCTCCTATAGTAGGTGCAAAGCCCGAAGAAACTTTACAGTTTATGGACATTTTCAGGGCGTCTCCAATCCTCAACTGCCGACAAATTTTTTGGGTCCGTACATACCAGCGGCGGATGTGACATATCCTAGGTAACACACTCCATACCTCAATAATTTACATTTGGCAGGACTTATCTTTATATTGGCTTCCTTCAGTTTCTGAAGCACCTTCCTAATATTTTCTAAACGCTCTTCAAAACTTTTCCCAATAATAATGATGTCATCTAGGTGTACCAGGCAAGCTCTGTAGGAAAAAACTCTCAGCACCGTCTGCATGAGGCTTTCGAAAGTTGCCGGTGGACTGCACAATAGAAACGGCATCACCGTGAACAGCCAAAGTCCTTGTCTGGTAGTAAATGCTATCTTTTCTTGGTCATCAAGTGTGTATCTCTACATGCCAATATCCAATCTTTAAATCAAGCGTCGAAAACCACTTGCGTCAGGAAAAAGTGCCCAGAATGTCGTTAATTCTCTGAAGACAGTACTTTTCTTTTTCGTGAGGTTGCTCAACCGGCGGTAATCAAATCGGAATCTAGAGCCATCCTTCTTTCTGAGCATAACGACGTGAGCGGCCCAAGCACTTGCTGATAGCTCAATAACGTAGCTTTCTTGCATGTCCTTGAGACGTTTTCCTACCTTTTCTTGTTTAGCAGCCGGTAGATGTCTTGGATGTTGCTTTATTGATGGATAGTCTCCCGTGTCAGTTTTATGCTCTGCCAAACTGGCTCGCCGTACGTCAGAAGATATGTAGGAGAAAACATCTTCAAATTCTTGAATGAGACACATTATGCAGCATTCCTGTCTTCATCACTTACTTGTACATTCTGCAGTAGCTACAATATAAAACTTTCCGAAGAGATGACGACCGAGCGACTAATGATTCGTTTAACCCAGATCACTGGAGTGCATGCTTCCACCACTTCGCTTTCCTAATGAATTTCACGATATCACTACCGTTGGCAACACTCACTGGGTTGACGGTACTTGATAGGTCAACGAGTGCCAAAACCATTAGTGCTCCTTTCGAGCTGTTATAATTCTTAGGGTATTGTCAGCCTCGCCCTAAGAAGAGGAGGGAAAACCTAGGGACAAGAGAACTAACAAGCATGATCCGCAGGAGACTAACACACTCCGCTATCACTAAAGAACTTTGCAACACGTTTACGTGAAACCGGTTAAAGACGAGCCCAACCAGCAGCGGTAGCCATTTCTCAACCGCCGGCCAGTACCTCGTCCCTGTCCAAAGACCTAACGCTGCGAAGTAACGACGGGCTACATGCCGTTCGTAAAAGCCAGAACACTAGAGGAAACGACAGAAATTTCTGTTTTAAGTTATGGATCCAGTTAGTAAGCATTCTGTTCTTGCTATTACAATGATATCGTCATCAGCTATTATTTTGTGGTCAGGTTTGGCCCTTTTACCTTTGATTCCGAATAATATTTATGTTCTCAAAGGTAGAATGCAAGTCTAAGGAAAATTTGTGTTTCTTTAGAAAGTCTAAACCGAGTATGGAACGGTCTATAATATTTGCGCCGTACGCCGTGTGATGACCGGCAGCGCTTCGAAATGTGCTGTTAATTTTGCAAAGTTTATCCTAATTTTATTAACACTTATATTAAGTTATTCATCTTTTCTATCTACTCTAATTTCAGCTTACAATTTCCTACCAGAATGTGATTTCAGAAAAGCAGTTAATGCAATTGAGTAAGAGTACATTTTGAGTCGATGTTTCGCCGACTTAGAGAGAGAGAGTCTCATTTTCCTGACTAGTGTGCGTTTGCCTTTTGGCTACGCTTGTCAGGACTGAGTGTTCTGTGCATATGTTTTGCAAACAATGTGAAGTACTTACTAAACTACAGTCCTGCTCTGGAACAGGGAGCTGAAAATGGGCTTTGTTCTGATGTAGATACTGTGCTGGAGAATAACTGCACTTGAAAGGGATTTAAAATCCTGTTTTATTAAATCACTATTATTTACACACTTCGCAACTCGGGAGAGATACAGAAAGTAAAAGACCACACTTGGGCCTAACTTAACAAATCAAATAATTCTAAATAAATATCTAAACCTAAATAGAAATTTAATTAAACTTTGCTTGCATAGCAAATCGCGGAGTTTGGCCTCTAACTAAATGGTGCGTAGCAAGAAATACTAATACTAGCGCACTTCAATTTATTTCAATAAGTAATCACGTAGTAAGCACTATGGCTTATCGTAGCAAGCACTATGGCTTATAATTTTAGCTGCTAGCTGATCAGGCGAACGTCGAAGAGAATGACCGTGATCTGAGACTAAAAGCTCTCTCACACTGAGAGGTTTCTACCTCTGGTTTAAATAGTACTTGGCTGTCCTTCAAATTAGCATAAGCTGAAAACGCGCGCTTCTTCTGACGGGAAGTTGAAACAGAGAAGAGATAGAAAGATTTAAATTAAAATAAAACTTGGTTGGTTTAACCAAAACCTTACACACTGTCTCTTAGATTACTACGCTCGGCCATATTTTATCCCTTTGCTTGGCTTCGACGATTAAATTAATATTTAGGGGCCAACTATTTAGAATTCTAATAGCTTAGGCTATACCTTTCAGATAACTTTTGTTAAGCTTTGTTTAGTTTAATTTCATAATTATTTAAGTTCAAGCCCGAGTGGAGGCTTTGCTATATACTCCGAGTTAGGAGTTGATTGTAATTATTCTAAGAAATAAAGGGTAGTTAACCCTTCTTAAGTCTTACGTGTTTATTCTCACACCTAAGAGATTATTCGCTTCTTAGTATTTGTGGGGTTCTAAGATTAAACCTTGGAATTAAATAAGTAAAACCCCACAACGTTTAATTTTCCGTCGATGTCGATTTTATTATCGGACGCAATCTGAAGTGTAACGCAGGGCGGGATTCAGCTGAGTTTACCTTCCAGTCATTGAGCCAAATCTTTTCGAATAATGGCAACATTGGCTGCTGTGTTCACATTGCAAGGAACTCCATTTGCACGTCCCATGATGAAGTGTGCATTACTACCGATATTTTTTGTAGACATATGAAGCGCTTTAAGAAGGAGCTTCTCAATAGCTGAATTTTCCCTCCTCCTTACTGGGAACAGTTCCTTTTCTTGGAGTGTTCTGTAGCTCCTGCGTACGCGGCATTCAACACCGCACTTGCAGTGCTTTAGGCTAGATCTGCTACCACTCCTATTCCTCTTCGAGGTATTGACATGCCTGGTTAAACCTTCTAGACGAGCAAAGTGTTAATCCTCTGAGTCCTGGTCATTCAGGTCTGACTGGGTAACGGTCTCTAAGGATTGCTTGCTGGCCTGCGTCGAATTTCATGATGTACACTAAAGCGCGTTTTAAGACATTCCTTATCTCGTGATCCGAGATGCCGTAGATAGATAGTACTGCAGGAACAATGTTTCCCTGGCTTCTAGTGAGCAGTCCAAAAAGGCGAAATGAGCCAGCACTTCAACATCCGTGACGATCTCCTGGTGTTTTTCCGAGAACTTCTATTGGTGAGATTTTAACTGAAGCCTGCTTTCATCTTTTTGACTATTCTCGCCTAAGCGCAGCTAGAATGTGCCATATAGAGCTTTGATGTCTAACCTCTGGTTTTCGAGTAGAGTTTGAAGCATATTCGCTGTGTCTGCTTTCATAGAAGCTGCGAGATGGCAGGCCTTATCCCATCCATTTGCGTCCGCCAAAATAGAGAAATAAATCTTGAGCACTTGCCATGAGGTCTTTCTATCATACGTGAGTTCATTTAGAAAGGGTCAAGAAGACTTAGATAATGATTTTAAGCAGTCAAGTTTCTTCCCCACTGACACAATAGATTTCTTTAAGCTGCCAACTTTATGACAGCAGAAACTTTCCACTGACATGTTATTCGACGTCAGAAACTCTTTCTTCGCTTTGTTGGTCGACAGCGGGAACTCTTTTTACATTTTCTCCAATTTTATATTCATCTATGATTTTGTGGGGTTTTACTTATTTAATCCTAAAGTTCTAACTTAGAACCCCAAGAACACTGACAAGCGAATAATCGCTTAAGTGTGTGAACAGAACACGTAAGATTTAAAGAGGGTTTATTAACCTTTATTTTTCAATATATTTACAATCCGTTCCCACTTGGAACTTTACACAAAGCCTTCACTCAAGCTTGAACTTAAAATAATAATAATTTAAACTAAAACTAGCTTAACTAAGCTATTTGAAAGGTATAGCCGAAGCTATCAGAGATATAACTAGTTGGCCCCTAAGTATTAATTAAATCGGCCAAGCCAAGCAAGGGCCCAAGGAATGGCCAAGCCAAGCAAGGGCCCAAGGAATGGCCAAGCGTAGCAATAGCTAAGAGAGACGTAGCTAAAAGGCAAACGCGCGTTAGTCAGTGAATCAGACTCTCTCTCTCGAAGTCGGTGAAGTAACGACTTAAATAGTATTCTTTCTCATTTGCATTAACTGCGTTTCTGAATTTACATTCTGGCAGGAAATTGTAAGCTGAAGTTAGAATAAGATAAGAAAGATACAAAACTTAAAATGACTGTTCATAAACTTAGGATAAACCTTACAACTTTCTGCGTTTCCGTACCCGTATAATTTGTTTTATATTATGGAAGTAATTTTTCTTTTCATTTCCTTTTGACTTGCTTCAGTCTTTTCTAAAACAGGATTGAACGAACCCTTTTCATCTTTTTTCTCGCTTTCATTTTTTCTCGCAATCCAGAAAAGCTATCTTAGTTGTTCTTCCATCTCTCTCCATCGCTCCACCAACTTTCAGTTCCACTTCTGACACCCAAAACGTGTTACATGTGTACGTGTTCATAATTTCGTAATGGATTGAATGCAACAGAGCAGACGAAAGCTTTTTATTTTTGTAAAACTCTTAATATTTCTGGAAATTTTCACACAAAAGCACGCGTACAGCTGTTTTCACTATGTTAGAGCACAATTTGAAGTTTTCACTTCAAACTACTAAAAACATTGAAGGGAAGACAACACAAAGCACATAAAATGCGCGGTGATCTCTCGTTAATCTTAACTCTCAATATGCTGAGCTAAACTGAAAACTGTTTCTCTCTCCTGTCTTATATAGTTTTTCCCATCCGCGGCTAAATTTCCAGTACCTTCGATTTCTCGCAATTGCTTAAAAGCATGGAACGGAACAGTAAGAGTTGCACAAGGATCTTACGAAAGTATGAAAACTTTCTCTCAATTTGACGACTTTGGGTGTTTTTTCGTCAAGCTTTGCGGCAAAAATTAGTCTCCAAAATAATCGCCAGCTTGGCACTATTTTACCAATTTTTACCTCACTGTTTAAATGGATTTATCCCTGTAGTTTTTTATTTATTTTATTTTATGACGATATCCGCCATTAGGCACGGTGCGGAAAGACAGAGATTGCCCGTGGAGAAAGTTTTAAGAAAAACAGGTTATTACCCACATTACACATGGGAAGAACGTCGCTCATGCAGCCAGCCCGTTACTGCGGCAAAACTTAACCTCTTTAGCCCTATTTTACAGACGATGCAGTGCTTTCTGAACTATTATTTATATGTGTATAAATTTTATAAACCACGTTTCATTTACAATACATCGTCAGATGCTTTCTAAGCAAAATCAAATTTGTGTGCTTCTGATAAAATAAGGGAAACACTTATATGTAATTTAAGCATCAGCAAATCTAAAAATATGAAAAATTAATCTTGGTCAGTGACTAAACAAAATAAAAATAGCAGTGAAAATGGACCTAACAACATTAAATATATATTAAAGAAAAATACGTGTCAAAAAGTTTAAATACCAACTATATATCTTACAACAATCTTATACAATATTATCTGGTGATATCCTAAAATGTCTTCTCTTCCAAAAGTTCCAATAAATTGTATAAAGATGCTGCCTAAGAAAAATTAATGCTTAATTATCCTCGATCAGACGCTAAAAGAATATTTCTGTGGCAAGATCAAGATTAGTTTTCTATGCCGTGAAAAAGGACAGGAGGGTTGCTATTGGCTACCAGAAACTCGCCAAGTAGCTGGACTACTTAATTTCTGTTGCTTAAAGAAACAAATATCTGGCAAAAGTATGAAAGAATGAAAAAATAATGTTGAATAGTCTTAAACATTTCGAGCAAGCTGACTGTTATGTGACTGGTGAACAGAAAACAGCCTAATTAGTAAAAGAAAAGAAAGTGCCAGATAATATGTTGCAATTTTGACAAATTAAATATTGGAAATATACAAGACTTTTTACATATTAACAATATTTGTCACCATCAGCCTCTATCTTCCTTTGCAGTTTAGGATATGCCGTTATTTTGAAACTAAATGCTTAGAATGTGTAGAATATGCCAGTTCTTTAACTATTATTTTCTTTAATGTTTGGGAATTTTATTTACTACTAAAGCTTTCGTAAGTATTAAATTTTTTCCTTGAATTTGTGTAGCTTTTAAGCAAATATTTTTTATTCTAAGGATTTATTTAAAAATTGAATTACTTATGACTGATATGTCAGAATCCCGATCAATAAGCTTGAAAATGTTCAATTTAAACTTTCTTTTTTTGTCAAAAAATTCCACTTTAATATACACAGTCCAGTCACATTAATGTGACCACCACGTACTTTCCATGTCAGAGTTAAATAACCAATCACAGAAGGCAGGTGGCAGCACAGTGCAGTTGAGCGTATATAAAGGGTGTGTGAGGGCTTCGGAAAACATTTCAATCGTTGGCGTAATGCAGAAACGAAGCGATTTATCCGACTTCCAAAAGAGCATGATCATTGGCTTTCGGGCCAAGGGTGGAAGCATTTTCGAAACGGCTGAGTTTGTGAACTGTTCGCGTGCCGCCGTGGTAAAAGTGTACCGTGCATGGCAAAATGGGACTGTCCAAAATCAGCGACGTGGCAAATGTGGTGCACCACGGGCCATAGATGACAGAGGCGAACGACGGTTGCGGAGATGCGTTCGGGCAGATAGACGGGCTACCGTTGAGCAACTGACCACCAAAATGAACCAAGGGGCTACCAAAAGTGTCTCCCAAAGTACTATTCAGCGAACATTGCTGCGTCTGGGCCTCCGAAGCAGACGCCTGGTTCGTGCACCTATGCTGACTGCTGTTCATCGACGGCGAAGGCTAGAATTTGCACGCCAGTACAGCAGCTGGACGTCCACTGAGTGGCGACAGGTTGCGTTTTCGGATGAATCGCGTTTTATGCTCCATCGGACAGATGGACGTTGGCGTATAAGGCGTGAAACCTCTGAAAGGAACCACCCTGCAACCATTGCCGGAACGGTCCAAGCTGGAGGCGGGAGCATTATGGTCTGGGGAATGTTTTCCTGGCATTCTCTAGGTTCACTGATCATTGTGGAAGGCACAATGGATCAATACAAGTACGCATCTGTCCTTGCGGACCATGTTCACCCCTACATGCGCATTGTTTTTCCTCAGGATGATGGCATCTTCCAGCAGGACAATGCGAGGTGCCATACAGCTGCCAGTGTACGTGCGTGGTTCGAAGAGCACCAGGATGAGTTTACCGTCCTCCCCTGGCCAGCAAACTCACCTGACTTAAACCCAATCGATCATCTGTGGGACCATCTCGATCAAGTTGTTCGCGCCATGGATCCTCAACCGCGTAATCTAGCGCAGCTGGCCACGGCATTAGAGTCGGCATGGCTCAACATCCCAGAGAACACCTTCAGGGACCTATGTGACTCTCTTCCTGCACGTCTTGCAGCAGTCCGCTCTGCGAAAGGTGGTTATTCTGGCTTTTGACAGATGGTCACATTAATGTGACTGGACTGTGTAATTAATAATGCTAATATCTAAATAGCCCATTGCACTTTGTTCTGCGCTAGTTTTGTTAAGGCAAGAAGGATATGTACTGCTAATTTCAATTAGACTGAAATTAGTAATTGAAATAATGTTATCTGTATATCTGCATGTAAAGGAAAATTTTTGTAAGGCTTCTGAAGAAAGTGATTTCTCAAATATACGTTGTTGGGAAATAAGATTACAAATCTGAGTTGAGTGATTAGTGCTCGCTGAAATGTCATCGATTTGTAGACAAATTTTATTATTAAACTTAATGAAATTGTGAAACAGTGTGCAGTTAAGATATTCCTTCCACTTATATTCCAAAATGTTAAGTATATCAGGGAAAAAAACAAATAATTCAAACAGACCGTTGTAAATTCCTTTTAGTGACAGTCACGTATAAAGATTTTCAAAATCATAGTTACGGATATTTTTTATTTTTGAGGCTTTTTATAATTTGAAGTACTGGAAGGTTGTTATTTATGTTCAACAGCGACGTTTTTTATTAGCTATTTCAAAAATAAGTGAACAAATTTGCTTTAGTTTAAAAAATATAATCTATTCCTTTTTTGAAATTTCTAGTACTACTGGCAATAGATCTGAATTTAATTGTTTATGAAGCTTAAGTAATGCATATAAGTTAGAAAATTTGTTAAATTTTTGTGTTTTTTTAAACGCAAGTAGTCTATTTAATGCTTCTGATTTCACAAAACCTTTTTCTAAACTGCTATACACCTTTAACAATAAATATTTGTTGCAACTCCAACATTTCTTCAAAGTAGTATAAAAAGAAAGAATTGACATGTATTTTAACAGCACTTCTTTCTTTATCTATGTTTTTTATTCCATGTTCTCTGTTATCAATAAGACTTCAAAGAAGGCAGACTTAAAACAGATTGGATGATTTTGAGTAGCCTGAGGATTGGAGACGTTAGATTTCATAGTCTGGTTCATCCACAGCGGATGATCAACAAACGATATCTTAGACAGGTCGAAAATGCTGTCAAGAAATTGAAAGAATAATTCAAAAAATTAGGAAGCAGTTGGTGCATTCCGACTTTAATATGGGGGCAATGGCTGCTAGCTCGCACTTCTGTTAGACACAAGATCAAGTTGATCAAAAGAAAGGAACAAAATTTCATTCCAAATAGGAAGCAGCTCATAGGCAACGATCTCTTCATCTCAACTGATGAGATTTCTCGGCGTCTGGCTATCGTAGACAAGTCTCGAGAAAAAGGAATTGCTACGGGAAGACCATAGAGTTCCAGGAAGACTGCACAAACACACACGGCCAGGAATATTCATAACTGCCTTAATGATACATTTTTTACCCTGTTACATCTGATATGTGGACTGTAAATTCTCCTGACTACAGCATTCTTGACTCTTATGTGAGAAGCACAGTTGGAAAATCACAAAGACTTCCAGCGAGGTGAAGATCAGAACTTACCAGGTATTCAAAGTTTTGTCTCTCATATTTTTAAATACACCTATTCTCACTTCCGAGGTCATTTGAAGGCTTAATTGATACCGAAGGTGGTTTCATTGAAAACATGCCATCTATTAAGCTTAATTTTACTCTTGTTTATGGAATATGAAATAAATGTTTGAAATTAGAATTTTCAGAGAAGTTTTTTTAATGCATTTTCTGCAGCAGTTCTTTCCGAGCAAACTGTATATGCTCCCGCTTTGCATTAACAAAATCGGTATGAAAAAGCTGAATATAATATGCTAGGCCGACAGGTATAATATATAATGGTATAATATGCTAACTATAAACTAGCTTCCCTCGAATCTTCTTAAATGATCGGCCAAAAAATATGTCGAATTACAGCAATTTGTCTTTTTAATTCAGAAAATAAGAACTATACGGATTCTTTCTTGAATTTTCTGGTATATCAATTCATTGATCATTGAGTATTCATTGATTATTAATAGGTCTTAAAATTTATTAGATAATAAAGAATAGAAAATACATATAACTATAATTCAGCGTCCAAATGTGTAATTTCTTGTGGGCAAAGCATTCCTTTATTTTCTTGCAAATGAAAAATTGATATGTATTTTGACGTTTTTCCAACCAAACTTTTATTACTTTGCCTCTGAAATCCAAAACATTACGTATATCCAAGTTTTTATAATGAAAAACAAACTTGCATGAAAAATTAAATAATTTCCTTCACATTATGTGTTTTCATTGGTGAGAAATTAAATATTATGATCCGGTAAAAATATCGATCGCATCCAGACATGCTTTGTTAAAAAATAAAAAAAAATCCATGAATTGGATTCATTTGGATAATGGTGATGAAATTTCTCCTGCGATAATACCAATGTTGTCATTCGTATTTAATCTTCTTTGAGAGTCTGCAAACGAAAACGTAAAACAATTGAGCGAATTTCGCTCGAGAATTAAATTACCAAATGCACGAAGGATTAGAAACAGAGAATCTGTTGACTTACTACAAAAGAAAATATTTGCATTTCATTAAGAAAAATATTTAACTGTTTTGCTTAAGATAATTCGTTATCAAATAGATATTACGCTAAGTTCGACATTTTGCATTGTTTTTATAATACTTTCAAGTGTTTGCTTCAAGTGTTTTTGCTTTCAAGTGTTTGCGTATTGTAAATTTATTTGAAGAAACTGCATTTAACTCATGTTCCTTCTAAGAAAACGATAATTGCAACTGAGTCTGTAGATTTACAAACTACTATAGCTTTAAATCTGTTGTTTGGATGAAACAAAATTCTCAAAATTTGAAGTCAGACTTTTGAGGAAATTTTAGCCTCTAAATTATTTGTTTTAAAGAATTAATACTGCCTCTATAACAAAGATTTATTTTCCAAAGCTCGTAAGGTACTTTCATCTCAAGCTGTAATTCGAAGTACGTCAACTAGCAATCGGGAAAACTCCCTTGGGGGCGGAGAATGTTTGTTATAAAGAGATATTTTGAAAGTTTATTATAAATCATTCTCAGAAATGTTACATATGGTCATGGTCGGTGGGCTTTTCATATCAGGAGCTGAATTGCACTCCAGAAATATATACATCTCCAGGTATGAATCCCAGCAGTGGGATGACAGATGGGCAGGAGAAAAATAAAAAAGAAAAGAAGAAGAGGGAAAAAGGAAGAAAATGAAGAAATAAAACAAAGTAAAGAAAGAAACATTTAAAGATTAAAGGTAAGAAAAAAGTACTGATGTAAATGAACCGGTAGATTCAGACATAGCCCAATCTTACTATCGCTGATAACATACTATCATTTTTCTATAATCATAGAAGAGATCTTGAGAAAGTATTAGGAAATCTTACAGAAAAAGAAGTAAAGGAATTGGAAATAAGATAAGATAAAAAAAATCTTTCAAAACTTACAAAACATCATAACGAATGTGCTAAGAGAAAATATCGAACTGTGAGATACATTAAAAGGAAGATTATACATATCTTTATGGATGAAAGTAAAAAAAGCAAAAAACATCTTATGCTGAAAATGTGAGATCTAGATCAAAACAAAGTAGAAAACTGGAACCAGAGTGTATTCTAAAGATAGAATTTATGCAACGGAACAGGTAGAAGAGAAATTATTTAAAACCATCTAGCTAAATCAATTATAGATCGGTATTCAAAGAGTGAAAAAGGTTTAAAAAAGTATAATTCTGGTGGAAGTAATTAAAAAAAAGATTTGGCAGTCCTTGAGTTAGCCATTGTTGAAGATGCAAATCTTAAGGAAAATTTAGAGGTAATAAGACTAAAGAAAGTAAACTCGACAATTATCATTTGTCATGCGGAACCGTCACTAAGCAATGACGAATTTAAATAAGAGTTGAAATCTCAAAACGAAGATTTAAAATCAGTTAAGATAACTCTAAGATTCAATCAGATCTAGAAAGAGAGTTCAGTGGATTGTGCCCTTGGATCTGGAGACTTTAAAAGAATAAATAGTAGAAGAAAAGGAATAGAAGAAACCAGAATAAATAAATAGAAGAAAATAATAGAAGAAAAGGAAAAAGTTTATTTAAGATAGATTAGACATAACGTAAATCAGTATTTAAGAGAGTTATAAGATATAACTCTTATTCTGAATTTTGGCCATGTAATAAAGTTCTGTCAAAATGAAACTATGCAGCAGTCAAAACGAGCATGCTCAGACTGAATGACATAGCAAAGAATTAAAACGTCACCACGGCAAATGAAAGATACAAGCTTGCCTTGTATACAAATCCCATGAAAATGCAAACAAAGCATGCTTGTACCTAATAAAGCAATCAGAAATATTATCGAAAGAGATTGATTATGAATAATAAATATAACAATATCGTAATTTGCCAGATCAATTTACATTATGCTATGAAAGCCACAAACTAGTTAAAAGTTGAGATTACGACAAAGACTATTCAAATAGCTTTCATTCAAGAGCTCGGTATGTCACATGGGAAAATATATGGATTTCCGCCGAGTGCTAGAGCGTATTATAATAAGAACGACGAAATTAGGACTAAAATTATGATTATTGAAATTAGGATTAAAATTAGGACTAAATTGTCTTTTGTAACAGACTTTCTATTATGCAAACCTATGTGTCCAAAGTTATATAGTAGTAAACTTAATTGATGGACTATGCCCCTATATTCTACTTACGTATTATTGCCTTCCTTCAGAGGCATTTGATAAATATTTAATAAAAGTCTTAACTTTTTAAGAGAAGGTGGTTACCTACAATAACCACCTTCTCTATTGAAAGTTTTACTCACTCGTGTGAGTGGTTTTCAAGACTGACCTTTCCTGAAGTTCCCCTGTAGCTCACTAGATGGCAATCAAAAAATGTAAGCCAATAAAGGAACATAAGCCAGTAGCCAATAAAGGAACATAAGCAGCAATTCGTCTTCAAGAAAATAAGCATTAGCTATTGAAGACAACATCACGACGATGTGCAGTCTGCAGCACCACAAAAAGCCTGTCAGAAGAGTGTGGGAAAGGGCGGCACATGCAAAGTTGCACTCTGCTTGAAAAAGAAAAACTATTTCAATGAGTATCATAGAGATAGTATACCATAGATTCGTAGGGATGTGTTCTGTGGGCGTTGGTTACTGACACTAACCACCAGAATTGGTAATTTTTTTCACGCGTCTTGGACAAAATATGTGTAATTGTCGCAAACAATTTCTTTTTAACACCTGATATAATAAATAAAACAAGAGTTTTGCTGAAAAAGTTAATTAATTGCCTTTTCCTGCCGCTCAAAGAGTTAAGAACATTGCTAACGAGATCTGGTAACTATACAATTATCACTGATGGAGATAACAGCAAGCATCCCGTATGGGAACAAGTTAGAATGGATAGAGGAGAAATGTTAGCGGACATTTTTCTGAGGAATGGATTCGTGATTAACAGTAACAGACAGAACCTTCCGACATAGCATTCCGCTTAGGACGTTTATGTTACTGCGTCGAAGACTAAGAAAAGTTAGAATTAACAAATTGTAAAGTTTTGAATGATGTATCTCTGAGTGATCATAGCTATATTGTTTCCAAATCAATAATATAAATATTCGGAAACGTAAAAGAGATCAAATAAATTTTAAGAAGGCAAAATGGATTCCTTTTAAAAAAAAACTTTGAAAGATTTTTCAGTGAAAAGAAAGTGAAAAATATGAAGGTTTCAGAAGATACCGAAGAAACTATTGAGATTATAAATAAGAAAAATCTAGGAAACTTATCTTGAAACTACCCTAAATAAGATGAATCGGATGAGCGAAGAAAGACAGAATTATTCCTCATCGTGGAACATGGATTTGTATGTAAAAAAAGAAAGCGTGTTCGAGCATTTAGAAGGAAATATTAGAGTTCACCAGAATAGAGCAAAATGCGATCTACAAGAAAAATTTGGTAAAATATAGGAAAAATATACAACAGACCAAATAACACTGTTGGAAAAACTTATGCAACACTATTACAGTACAAAATCCATTTGGCACCAATTTTAAAATTACTGATGACAAACGGATTAATATAGCAATTATTTCGGAGATCAAAAAGAAAAATGGCACCAAGGCGAATATTACAGAAGACTCTATAAATGCTATTGTATATTTTCATTTTAATGTGGATAATGAAGAAAACGAAAATGCAAATCACAAGATTATTTGAAGGCTGGCAAATGAAGTTTCTGAAAATGACAAGAAGCATTTTGATTTGCAAGAAATTTGTAACTGTTTGAGAATATGAGAACAAATAAGGCTCCAGGAGCCGATGGAATCGCAGTCTTTAAACGAAGGATACCTTCCGGTGGCGTGAAGATTGCATGTTTAATCTTATTTTCTAAGTCAGGTAATGGCCCACCAGCGGCAAAGTCGCTGATCACTCGTAGTTCTGTCCAGGTATAAAATCCCGAACGGACTGGCTGCATGGGCCTTTTCGTGGTTTTCCCAATGTGCAATGTATATTCAAGCTAAGATATAGAAAGTTTCTCATTAAGGCATCTCGCCTCTTAAGCAGATAGCTCTCGAGTGCTTGGCCATAACCAAATAAAAGAAAAACAAACCACATAAGAATCTAGTGCCTCCCTCATCGTATAGACCTATTTGTTTATTGTATACCTTAGGAAAGGTTATGAATTAACTGATCAATGACAGGCTGTTTTACTACCTCAGAAGTAATGATCTGATGAATGAAAATCAGCATGATTTCCAGCCCGAAAAGATATCGTACATGTTTTTGAAAATGTAAAGAAATAGTTGACGAAAATAAGAAGAAATGTATACATACTTCAATGATATTAATTGATATCATAAATGCATTTAATGTTGTATAGTGGCCAAGCATGAAAATATGCTTATTAAGGCTTTAATGTCCTATAAACTTGTACAAACTTATTTCAAGTCATTTGAAAAATCGAAAGATCATTTATGACAAGGATGTATGGTGAAAGAAGTTATAATATAGGCACACCACGGGAGCTGGTATTAGGGTCCACGTTGTGGAATTTAACAGCGAGCACAGCTTTAAGATTAGAAATTGATGATGGAATAAAGTTACAAGCCTATGCCGACGAATTTTCACTACTTAGTGCAAGAGGTAGCGAGCTAGTCATTGAAGCAAAGGTGGAAATATCGCTAGAGATGTTTTCTATGTAGAATAATGAAAACAAGCTAAAACTCAGAAAGATAAAACCTCAGTGACTAAATTTTCTAAACATTTGATGCTTACACGCCCACTTATAGTGTCATGGAAAAGCAGCAATATTGTGAGTAAAAGGACAAACATTGTGAGTATGTGAAACAGCAAGACTGTGAGCAAAAATTTTGCATCAGCAGTATTGTGGGACAGAAATATTGTGAGTAAAGACATTTTCGCTTGTGCGCCCACCTACAGTGTCATGGAAAATCAGCAATATTGTGAAAAAAATGACTATTTGGGGAATAGCATTGTTGTTTGATGGAGTGGGAAAGAGAAGACCAGAATTAAACTGTTCCAAATTCAGAGAGTAGCTTTGCTGTCAATCACTGGTTCTCATAAAAATTTGTCGATTACAAGCATGCAGAATGGTGGGAGTTATCCACATTGATTTAACGGCAGATATGGAAGCTCAAATTTCTTATAGACAACATATGAAAAAAGATATAACATGTGGAAAGTTAAGAATAAATAATGTAGAAATTGATAAAAAAAAAGAGAATAAATATTATTGTTATCCAGGGAAAGTTGAAGTAATTAAGTGGAATAGAGATAGTTCACATGAGCTTGGATTAGAGATGGCTCAATGATTGATAGCAGAGCGTGATTAATTTTTGTTCTGCATTTCAATGAGGTCAAGTGCAAGGTAAAAAATTTCAGATTAAATAAAAACAGTACAGTTTTTGAAACCGAATTGTTAACTTTCAGACAAGCATTAACTTAGGTTGATAACTAGATAAGCGAAAGTAACTTGGCAGAAAGTTTAGTCTTCAATTTCAAAGAGTTCAGTCTTCTATTTTGGATTTATGTCTGAGTAAAATTACTTTGGAATATATTTCGGCTAAACTTCTGACATAAAATGGCATTAAAATTATTTAAATATAAAAATAATCAAATAGATGTAACATAAATTAAAATGTAATAGAAAAATTCAAAATAAACGTATTTATTCAGCGTTTATTTAAAAATTTTGTATTTCTGATAGCTTAGAAAATCTCGTAAAATTGGCAAAAATTGCTTCAATAAAATTATTGCCGCAAGTATTAACACAATATATTACCTATTAGTCAAACTCTAGCATTCTGTTAGAAATCTGAAAAGAATATCTAACAATGGCAATAGTTTTACCGAATAAAGACATCTGAGGCATGAGGGTCCAAATAAAAAAAATCACAATTTCCTGCATTTAGCAATGTTTTTTGCTCCTCTATGTAATCTTTTGCTAAGCAAGAAGAAACCGGAGGCATACCTAAGAAAAGAGAAATCCTAAGAAAGACACTAACTTGAAAAAAATAAAGATACTCAATGTCAAAAGGAATAGAAAAGACGGTGTGCTGAAGTACAAGAGAAGGAGGGAAAAAACGGACGCTACAACAAAGCATCAGGGGAAATTAAAGAGCTATCAGATACCACCATCGAGAAAATGTCGGTACAATTATTTAGACTTGCCAGGCAATTGCAGGGATTCCCTTTACTTAAGATAGAGTAGAGATATCTGATTAAGCAATAAATGCCATCCTAACAATCAAAAATATAAGCAAACAAAGCGGAAGCCGGGCATTCAGGTTCCCAAATTTCCTTTAAAAAATCATCCTTTGACGCAACATATAAAAATACGTGCACTAAAAGAGTTAAAATAAACAATACAGTAGCAGCTATGATAGTTAAAAATTTGCGCTGAGGACATTCAAATATAAAGAGGAATTTTCTTACTCCATTTGTGTAAAGCCTTCAACGTAATAATCATGGCTCATTGAGCAAACGCATACATATTTGAACTTCACAACAACAGTGCTAATTGCTCTTTTTGTCATTCCTGTTAAACATAATCAACATGTCTAAGTAGGATGAAGACAACAGTGTTGTGCAGCGAATCGTCACTAGATTTTTGACTAACGAAGGTGTGACTGCCTCTCACTTTTATTCAAAATTTATTAACCATTTCCGTGGTCTGAGATCTTTTAATCTAGACCTACCGCATAGAGACTTTAAAATGGAAATAATTCGTTGAATTTTTTCTGTGAGCAAACTTTTTTGTTAAAAAATTCTTTACCGATAATATTGCTCATTTCTCATAAATTATTAATGATGAAAGGATAGAAAACATTCTCATTCATGCTTAGGCAACGCACATCCTTCGCAACAAAAACTTGTAGAGACATTAGGATTCTTTTAAAGCAGGAGACATGATTAATGAGCAAAGACCTCGCCGGGACTCGAACCACGGATCTCTCGAATACGCGCCGAGCATGCTGACCACTGCACCACAAAGGCATGTCAAGAATGTGGAAGAAATACCTTATATACTTCCCCTTTTAAAGAGGGACTGGGGATTAGGGGACCCAATCGCCAAATCCTGGTGATGGAGAATCATCCTCCACCACGTTTTTTAGTTCGGACGCCACTGTAGAGACATTAGAATTTTTTTGGAGCAGGAGACATGATTCGAGCAATGCCGTCGCCGGGATTCGAACCACGGATCTCTCGACTACACGTCGAACGTGCTGACCAGTGACCCACGAAGGCATGCCAAAAAGGTGGGAGAAATGCCTCATAAACTTTGTTACTTATTATAAATTCTCATCCGTGTATGTTTATTCACAGATATTGTATATATATATATATATTGCATCTTTGATTGTTGCTTCAAAATTCCATTGTTCCTTTAGTTGACATTTCTTCTGAAAGCTATAATAATGTGCCTTCATTTGAACGTCATGCGTATAATTATACTTGCATTATTGTGTACTGGGAGTGTATGTTAACTGAAGTTATTTTATTATTAAATAAGCTGCAACAATAATTTAAGTTAATAAAATAATTTTAGCTGTTTTTATAACTCTTTTTTCCCTTTTAACTGAATACCTCGAAGCACACTAGGATTTATCGGTCTAAGCAGAATAAACTCTCCAGAGAGGACTTTCTAAGGAAACCTGGATCATATTTAAAATACACATGAGGAAAATTGAGGAAATGCAAATGCAAGCAGCCTGTTCACTTCGATCTGACACTGAGTTAAACTACTTAAGTTTAGTGGGCTTACCCAATCAGTCCTTATGGGCTTTATAATTCTTCAAAGCATCCTTACTGTCACATTAGGGAATAACAAAGTTATAATTGAATACTCTAAGAAATTTTCATGAGATATGCGGAATAAAATTGGACATTTTTCTGAGATACAATTTTAACTACCGAATATTATTATAAAAAGAGAAAAATACAGAAAAACATCATATACCATTTCAAACATTGCCCACATAATTCGCACAGAATGCAAACAAAAGGACCACATCTTCTAAGTCTATAAAGCACAGTTTTAAGGTTCTTCTACTCCCACCTCTTTGATACTGAAAGTACGAAACCTATCGTCAGTAACATTAAAATGATTTCAACTTATTCCAGAGCTAAATTCTCATCTCAACTGAAGATTAACTGTAATGAAAGAAATCTGATGTAGACAACACATGACTTCCTGTACGGCCGATTCATTTATACACATTTCCATGCACTTCATTTAAACTTATTTCTTTTAATTATTCTAACTGAATTAATTGACCTCTCAATGCAAGTTGAAAATGACATCAAAAACAGCAAATTTTGAAATTAAGCATCCCTGTCAATTTTTGTCGTACGGAAGTCAAATTTGCTGTATTTTTATTTTTTCATAACCAGTATAAAGCTTTCCCAAATTTGTTGTTGTTTCAAATCCCCTTGGAGCAGGAAAGCCTACACCAAATCCAAGGGACCTAGCAGCACAAGCAAATCACAGATGTCGTCCTGCTCAGCTGACAGCTGTCTCAGGCCTAAACAATCCAGTAGGTGAGCGGGAGAGGCAGGGAGGGAACAGCCACACGAGGGGAAGGTCTTTTCTCCCTCTTTGAATTCCATGCATTGAAGATACTTCTGAATCTGGCCATGGCCGTTTTCCCAAATATAAGTATAGGAAACGGGAGACCTCATTTAAAATTATATTTCGTTATTTATCAAAACTTAAATTTGGCATTGCAAAAACATGAACATTTTTATCATTTAAAACAATTGAAAGTACGTAACAACGACCAACGATTGCGAAAATAAATGCTGGGTAAGGACTTTTAAGCCGGGTAAAGGGGTGGGTGTACACATTTACGTTTGGTACTACGGATGCAATAAGAAAAGGGAGGTGCACAACTACATGTTATAACAGTCCCATATTCAAAATTTCAACGCCCTGAGGCTATTCGTTTTTGCGTTATGCAAGATACATACATTCATACATCACGAAAAATCTCTTCTGAGTCCATTTTAAATCCATTTTACAATCCGTTTTGGGAAAAGAGTCCTTTATTCTGTTTGTACTTAGTGCCTCAGCAAAGAAATCATCCAAAAGGATTCGGGAACGGTGGATATTTCCGTTGAACTATGATAATCGAAATTTTTCTCTATTACAATACTTCCTTTACTTCGTATTAGGAAGTAAAAATTATTGGAAGCAATAACTTGTAACGAAAGTAATTCTACACAGTATAAGGTATTTCTACCGCCTTTTCGAATGCTTTCGTGGTGTAGTGGTCAACACGCTCGGTGTGTATTCGAGAATTCCGTGGTTCGAGTCCCGGGGAGAGCATTGCTGATTTTTCATGACTCCTGCTTCCAAATAAATCCTAATAACTTTATAACAATTGAAAGAAAAGGAAATGTGGGAAACTTGTTTTATCTAACTGTCTTGTCAATTATGGACGAATATCTATGCACTGAAGGAAATTATAACTGCTCTAAAGTTACTCTATAAAAAGAAAATTCCCCATGCATTTAAACTTGTAAAGAATAATTTTCGAAATAAATAAAACGTTTGAAAAATCGTAAAAGAACTATCCACTTAAAAGTTATAAAACAAATGTAGAGCTGAGTAGTTCTCCTTTCATCGAAGCATAAATGATAATCAGTTTCTTATCTTACAAGTATTTCCTCCTATGATACCCTGGAGAAACGAAACAGATATTCTAAAAGAAGAAAAAAAATATGAAATGCGCGTAGCCGATCAATATCTGGAATGTAAGTTATTAAGTTTTATGGATTACATTTTGAGACGCCTGTATTTTAAACATAAAACTACAGACTGAAAGAACTGAATACCGATGCTAGTCAGAAAATTAAGTTATGATGCAGCTCTGTTTTTAGTGGTTCTACGCAATATTAATTTCTTTAAGTACAAATGTAATACATATTGAAAAGAAAGTATATTTATATTTACGAAAATATAAGATAGAATTTTCTGTAATTTGCACTTTACTTATGATTCATTCGGCATAAATAATGAACGACATTTCAAAGAAAGAGTTAATTTCTCGGAATTTTCAAATTAAATAATAATAAACAAGGAATTTAAGTTCTCATGTTTTGACAAATAAGACGCAGCACCGTTAGTTATCCAACCACCCATGATCCAGTGAAGCATCCTACTAGAGGCTCCGTGCTAACTTTCCAAAATGTTTTTTCAAGTAGTTATTATTTAGAAGGGAAAAAAATAAAGACCGTTTAAAATAAAGACCTTTAAAAAAAATAAAGACCTTTAAAAAAAATAAAGACCTTTAAAATAAAGACCGTTTTTCACACAATTATCTTGGCTTGGTACAAATATCTTGGCCTTGTTCCGAAAGTTATTTGACAAAATCCGAAAGTTATTTTAAAATGAAATTTCGGATTATTTATGACAGACAGTATCTTCGAAACTCATGTATTTCGAAATTTTCATTTGTTGTGGGTCTAACACTGCAATGTGTTTGTGTTCAAGGGTATAAGAAAACCGTGTTCTAGCAGTCTCTTTCTCCGCAAACACAGTTGTCTGGGGAAAATACATTTCTTTCGTAGTTATAAGTGAGGAAAGGACCCTGTCGCTATGAAGTTATTTAAACAGAGGCTGTTGAAACATCGTTTCCCATTTTGCTTTCCCGCCACTGGGAAGAGATTTCCGACCCTTCAGCCAGGTTTGCTACATTTTCTTGTGTGCTCGCCTTTACATATAATTTTGATCTTTTTGAAGTTATAGCTGCGAAATCAGTAGAAATAGCGCCTCTTAGTAAGAAATTCGGCCTAAGCGAAATTTAAATTTGCCATTCTTTTGGGGGGAAGGAGAAAAAATATTTCTTGTCCTACTGGAGAAGGAAGTTTGAAGCTCGCTTTAGCAAAGAATGTGAATCTGTCTTTTGGTATTTAAATATATATATATATGGAAGCAAAGTACTAATTTTAATTTTGCAGCAGCCCTTTACTCTTCATTTTAATTTGGGTACTTCCCTTTTCTGTCCTAAAATTAGTAACTATTTATCAGCAATCTAAACTGCGTCATTCCAAAATCAGCCCGTTTCTTACCACCTTACGCAACCCTACAATGCAGGTATCTTATAACCAATAGATTAAAGATTTCAGTTGAAACCGAATCATATTAAGTGCAGTTTCTATAGCCGTGTCAAATGTAAAAATTTCTACTTAGAAAACTGCATTTTCGAAATAGAGGTGTTCTTTGCAGGATATGTTTAATTTTCATTTTTATGAATATACAGGCTGATACCACTTTTTCCTCTATTTTTCATCCATCCGTACATGTAGGTTGCGAATTCAAAGTCACTCGATTCGTATGTTAGTCCTTATAAGGAATCTTAATTCCTCAGCGGTAATGTTTTGAATTGTAACACATACATGAGATTATTTTCCCCTGCTTCATTCATTCATTTTCCCCTGTTGATTCATTTTCACACTGGGCCGATTCCAAGTATATGGGGCATATGAACTTGCCTATGGCGCCGGCCACAAGGGACATAAAGACATATTTCTCTTTGAAATTATTAATATGTTTAATGCATATGGAATGCCAACTCTATTGATCACCCTAGGCGACGAAAATTTGGAAAGAGTTTGCTTATATACACCTTTCATGATGTATAAGTTTCTAGCGCTCATTTCAAGAATATAAATCCTTGTGTCCCTCTAGTAATATTTTCATTATACACCTGAATTATGCTCATGGTATTCGCTGGATGGAACATAACTTCATTATGTTTCAGGATGATTCGACAGTTTAAAGTTCATTCATGAAAAGTTGCTAATATAAATGCACCCCAAAAGCCACTACATTTTAAATGAGTCGAATTGAAGTGCGCGTTATTATGTTGTTATGCACTTTCATTATTTAAAAATATACAGAAAATGAAAACTGATTAATTTAATTCAGAGTTAATCACAAATTTGTTAGTTACGTGATTCAAATTGGTAACAAAAATTCATTCCGTAATAATATGATTATATTAAACGACATGTTGATTAAAACAGACAATGAATTGCTCTATAAAAAGTAAGTAATATTTGTATAAAAATGAGTTGGACTTTGGCATATCAACAACAAAAACCAGTGCTAACATTAACCACCAAAACATTATGTAGCAACTATTGCAGCTTAAATTTCACGTAAATTATTAATATATGATAAAGCATGCAATGACTTAAAATACACCGAGAAAATGAAATCTCATCACCGAGAAGAAATCATTTTACAGGAATGAAATGTATATTAAAGTAATATATTTATTTCCTTAGTGTTTCAAGGTCCGAGGTGAGGTTAAAGTATGCGCTAGAAGAGCCATTTCAAATGTGAACTGATAGTACAATAATAACTGCTGACCCCGCGATGTTGAATGCGAGCATGCAAAGGCGCACAAGGTACATTGTGTCGTAAAGGTGCCGTACGTAATTTTGTGGGATGCAATTACATGCATTTTGCACTTTATCAATAAAATCAACAACGGTCCGCTCTGCCTGCGGATGACGCTGATTTTTTGTCCAATCATGTCCCAAATGTGCTCAATGGGAGAACGATTGGGTGATTTTGCAAGCCAAGACAACGTGACTCTCTAAAACATGTTGGGTGACAGCAACGGCATGGGAACTAGCGTTTTGCTCTTGTAAAATGCCACTGGAATACAGCTCAAGAATAGTAGCACAGCCGGTGCAATCACCAGTTTGACGTACAAATTTGTTATCAAGGTGTGTAGGATAACGACGAGAGTTCTCCTGCTCTCATAGGAAATTGCTTTCCAGACTAGTGTAGGTCCAATGTGTCTATAATACATATAGCTCGGTTCCAAGCGTTCACTTGGCATCCTTGCAACCAACACACGGCCGTCACTGGCATCAAGACAAAAACATCTGTCATCTGAAAACACAAAAGATCTCCACTTAGTCCTCCAGTGAGTTCTGGCTTGACACCACTTGAACGGTTTGAAATTAGTGGTTTTGCAGTTACAGGGCTTCTCTCTCAGCTGATCTTCAAGTAATCAATTTCTTCTCTGTGTCCCTCTGGCGCCAGCAAAAGCCCAAATGTCTGCTGCAGATGCAGTGCGATGCGCCACAGATATCCGGCAAATATGTTGCCTTCTCTTTGAGTGACAGCACATGTGCGAATGGACCTCGGCCTTCTTGACCTTCCCTTGACCACTGTTCCAACTCGCATGCAAAGTGATTATGTCCTTATAAAGTCTTTCAGCAATATCGCTAAAAGAAAATCCAACGTCTCGTAGATCTATGACACGGCCTCGTTCGAATTCAGTAAGTTGCTGATACTGCATTTTTCTCTTCATTATAGACATTCTAGACTCAAATCTCATTCACAACGCCCATTGTAGAAGATAAAGCACACGAAGTTTACATCGCGTATTTAGAAGTAAACGTGATTTCATTGTTCATAGTCGCTCTATTAGCGCCACACTTACTTGTTTAGCGCGAAATTTGAACAGACATCATCTTTTAGATGTACAAACACGTCTCCCAAATTTCATTTACTTAGCAGTCTTTCTTGGTGCTGCGATTTCCTTTTCTATAGAAATAACTTGAGAATGATTTAGACATACTTTGTCAAACCGTGTATGTGATATTTGAAAAAAGTTCGTAATTCTGTTGGTTGGAATATTGTCTAAAAATGAGAAGCCCAACCTTTGTTGGCTGAATCTAAATATTTACGTCTGTCCAGTAGAAGCAATGTCAGATAGAAACCTTTCATATCTGAAGGGACATAAAAAAGCACAATCAACTTCTATTATTTCTTGTACTGTTTGTTATGAATTTTGTACATATGTAAATAATTTTAGTAAAATTATAAGTGAAAAATGTAAGCATTTTTTGGCGTGTGTGTAATGCAACACGAAAATCGAAAAACGCGAAGCCTTGCCGGCAAAGTAAGAATACAGGGGCAAGTCTATTTATCTGAGTAAATGGTTATCTCGCTAAATTGGCGAGATACCGCAAAGCTGGCAATGAATTTAGCGACTAATTTTTTCGCGAAATTTGGTAAGAAATCGCCGAAAGTCGCCAAACTTGGGGAAATTTTAGTTTGGGCTTGAGGTATTGTAACTGAATAACTGTAATTGTTGCTATATGTAGCTATAACCGTATCACACCTCCGTATGCTTTCCAGCAATTTCGGGAAACGAAAGGCACTAGAAATCTCTAGACGTCCGGAAGAAAATTATATAAGATCGGGGAGAGCATCAATTTCTGACTAGTTCGTTGTTATTTAGTTCGGCGTGAGTTCGGAGTATTGAGATATCTCAAGGTGAGTTTCGCTCTTTAGATCCGCTTTGCATTGCATTGTGTTTAACGTTCTTATAATTTAAAGTTTAATTACTGATTGCACTCGATGATACTGTGAAGAGTTGTACGACTATTTTTGTGGAAAATACCAAAATTGTGAAATTTTCCTTTTGGTAAAATAATTTTTTTCAAGCTATCATCAATTCTGTGTGCTGTCAATCTATTACGAATGCTTACGCAAGCAAAAATACATTTTTTAGCACTATTTCCTGAATAAGGTGATGAAATGTCTTAAATGCCTCTTCTAAGTAACCATATAGAGTCATTAGGATTTTGTTTGAAAGCAAGAGAGATGAAAAATGAGCAATGTCCTCGCCGGGATTCGAACCACGGACCTCTCGAATACGCGCTGAGCGTGCTGATCACTGCACCACGAAGGCATGCTAAGAAGTTGGGAGAAATATCCTACATACTCCCCCATTTAAAGGGGGACTAGGGATTAGAGGACCCAATCACCAAATCCTGATAGCGGAGAATAATCATCCACCACCCGTTTTTTAGTTCGGGCTGCACTATAGAGTCATTAGGATTTTGTTTGAAAGTAGAAAAGAGGAAAAATTCGCAATGCCCTTCCCGGGACTCGAACCATTGTCCTCTCGAATACGCGCCGAGCATGCTAACCAGCGCACCGTGAAGGCATGCTAAGAAGGCGGGGGAAATACCTTATAACAGGGATGGGCAAAATACGGCCCGCGGGCCATATCCGGCCCGCCGGAAGACTGTATCTGGCCCGCGGATAGAATCTTAATCTGCCGGTCTGAGGCAAATTAAAAGAAATATATATTTAAATATTATATCTCCATCTCCTTTTCCACTTTGTTTAAATATTACTTTTTTTTCTTCCTTTTGTTCAAAGGATTGCTGATCTTTTTACTGTCTCTATTTTTGTTTTGCAAACCATAAATCGACGGAAATAGCAAGCACAAACAGCTTTCAATCGGTAAAGTGTTAAAAACGGAAGTACTTTGGTAGTTATATCTGTAGATTGGCGCTAAGAATCGTTATCTGTTTTTCGGGGAGAAAACGTATGCGAATCCAATATAAGTGAATCAGACCTCATATTTGGGAGACTGCGCATTTTAAGTTCCAGCCAGCGGTCTTTCCTTTTGTCGCGAGTTCTAGTATTATTGATTGCGTATGGAAAGATTGCGGACATATAGCATCATTGTGAATAGTGGTGAAATTGTTAAAAGTATAGCGTAGCTAGTGCTTGTTTGGGTTATTCGTAAAATATTTCAACCTCAAAATGTCTACTGAAAAACGTAAAGTTAATTCAGAATGCCATGCTTTTAATGATGAATGGACCTAGAAATATTTTTTTACAGTTGTAAAAGATAAACCAGTGTGTCTCATCTGCATTGAAGCTGTAGCAGTCTTCAAAGAATATAACATCATTATCGAAAGTGAGTTTCCCGAATTTAATATCTCACGCCCAGAAAATCAGTGCTATGTTTGCTTCATCTTATATATGTGAACAAGTGTTTTCAACAATGAACCTTAGAAAGAATTATTTAAGAAATAGAGTGACAGATGAGCAATTAGCCTCGTTCCTTAGAATCAGTACATCTCACTTCGAACCTCAATATAAGAAACTTTTAAAAATGAAAGCGCAATTTCATTCTTCTCATTAACATATTTAAATTGTAATACTTGTATATGTTTTCAAAATTTTAGAAAAATTTACCTTGGCCCGCCGAACTTTTTTTTTTTTCGATTTTTGGCCCGCGAACGAAAACGTTTGCCCATCCCTGCCTTATAACCACTGATTTTGTTATTTTCGCTACTGGGCTCTTAAGATTTTCTTGGTATTTATATGCGGTGGGAGGGATATAATGCATAATTATAAAGACTATTAAAAAGTATGTTAAAAAGTATGTCTTTAAACGCTCGTTTGCCTTAGAAATTTCCATTTTTCTGGTAAAATGAGACAACTCTCTCAAAAATATTTTAAAGAAGTATATTCAAAGTACTAAAAAATGAATTTTTGTCATGCATTAGATAACTAATTGCTGAAACCTTTGGCAATATAATGCTGGTTTACAGGGTGATTTTAAATTTGCCTTACATACCACCTTCATCTACATTTGATTTTTTGCAACAATATCTTACCTCTTGGTTTATACATGGATTGGTTTATTTTTAAAAATACGATAATATTTAAAGTATTATTTTAAGAAACACTGCAATTTTTAACACAGTATATGAATTTTTTAATCTAAAATTTTGGAAGTTTATCATTTAATTCTGTATTTTTTGCATAGTCTTCCCAAAATTCTCCTGCTTAGTGCATTTAAAGGTGTTTGGTGAACATTTGTGCTACCCTTAGCTCTTAAATCTTTTGCGATAAAAGGCATAAACGCACACTAGGACAAGCAGTTTCTAGGATTTTTTTTCTTGCTAAGCCTAAATCCACGAAATTACGAAAAGATGAACGCGTTGTTCAATAATGTTCCGTAGAGCGGTATATGCTTTATACATTTTTCATTTACGTACTTCACATAGCTATATACTGCTTTTGCTTAAATATTTTCATTTAACACATTACTTTTTTTAAATATTTATTTACTTATTAATGATCTTTGACATTATACATTTGACAACTTAAACATTTTACTTCAAAGTAATTTTTGGTCAGATAAATTTCAAAAGACGGATATCTACAAACAGCCCCATGTTACAATCCTTGCATTCATTTTCTTTTTTGCCTTTCTGGAGGATTTTTGCGAAAGTGTAAACAAACGAACATTCGCTATTGCATTTTCTTAGAACATTCATTTGAACAAAACATTTCACGTCTATTAGAAAGCAGCTAAGTTTACGTTCTTTTTCTTCAAAACCATTATATCACCAGTTTTCATTTTCGACAACGGAAAATTCCTTTACTTCTTCTCATTACAGTGCCACAACTATTTGTCCATGTCTAAAAGTTTAGTTTGGTTTGGTTTATGTGATTACGGCAAAGCCTCGAGGGCTATCCGCCTAAGGGGAGGTATGCATTCGTAACGAAATTTCTAAGGGAAACTGGCTCGTATACACGCTACACATGAGGAAAACCACGGAAACGTCCATGCAACCAGCCCGTTCGCGGAATTCGATCCTCGGATCGAACTACTAGTGTTCAGCGACTTTAAGCTCGGTCGCTAGTGGGACTTAAGTCTAAACAGTCCATCCGCCAATGATGGAAACACGAAGAAACGATCAACATATAAATGGTACGACCAAAAAGTTTTTCAAGTAGAATTATAACAACTCTTTTCCCATATGATACTGAAGTTTCTTTTAATTATGTTTCTTTTCCCGAATAAACGATAAAGTTACAAATATAACCTGATTTAGGTCAGCATAATTTGTTAAAAGTTTTCGATACTTCGACTCTGTAATGCTTAAAAAAGAGAAACGTTCACATGCACAAGATGATAATTCTCGATTAGAAAATGGACTGCAAACCAACGTTCTAGTCAACAACGAAAAGGAAAAAAAACGTAACTTTTATAAATAAATTCCATATGCGCATTTAATCATCCGAAGTAGTCATCCTTCAGAAAGCATGCTAGTTGAGAACATGTCTTTCGCCTTATCTTTATATCCCCATGTTTAACTTGGACACAAGCCAGTTTTCCATAGAAAGTACTCCACAAAGGCATCCCTACCCTTTGGCAGATAGCCCTCGTGCACTTAGCCATACTCAAAATAAAACATATATAAATCAAAGCTCAGTGAACGGGCTGGCTGCATTTACGTTTTCATGTTTTCCTATATGTAATGCGAATAAAATCCGATTTCTCTTAAAACTTGCTCCGCAGAATCCCTCTTCCCTTTAGGCAGATAGGCTATGTCCCCCTGTGGTTTAATCTTTAGGTAGATATTTCTGCGTATTTCCAGTTTTATCGTTTTTTTCGAACCATCCCACATGGTGGCTTCTTCTGCAGTTAATCTTTTCTTTTTGGTATGAATACCCGTGTTTTACTTTTTCCTGTTGATTTAAAAGATAAGTAGCAAAGGATTTTTTTTACTCTGCTACAAATAGCGGCGATTCCCTTCGACAAATAGTTTTACTTTTTGTCGGTTCTTTCTCAGTAAGAAATGCTGTGCTTATATCGACGACATATTAATACGTTTCATTCTTCTTCCAAAAACATCAAAGCTTTGACGAAAAGCTTGTAATGGTAAAGATTAGTGCCTTGACGGCTGAGTGCTTAAAAAAGGTATACTGTCGACGATTCTTACACATTTTTTACTCCAACAGCACTACTATTTCTCTGAATCTTTGAATTCTCCGATTAAGCAATCAGATTTTCAACAAAGATTTTCAAAGCTGAGAAAATATAATTTCTACTCAACAGAAACGAGTGGTTACTTCTGCTTTAAAATTTATAGTTTTAGTGAGAAATTTTTGTGCCATCTTCAGAAATACTTGAGATATCTGCATCTTCTCGTATTTATAGAAATGAATGTAGCATTTCAGTAAAAGTAAGTATCAATAAAAGCCAACTTGACTTTATAAACGGTTATCCATTAAGAAGACCAAATAGGAAACGTTGTGAGAAAGCAAAAAGATTAACTGCATTTTTCTGTAACCCAAATAGCTGATTAGAAATTTATGCTTCATGGAGTAACATTTGAAGGCAGTTATTTAAATTAGGCAGTTATTTTATGTTCAGAATCTATACTATCATTTCTCCCTTTCCGTTTTCCTAACAGAATGCAAATTTTAGTTCACGTTTGTTTAAATGAATAGAAAGAGACGGTATATAAAGGTAGGTTTTAGATTCCGTAGACAGAGCATGATCCGTCCGCTTAAGGCCACGTTACTAGTTGAAATTCCCCGAAAGCATTATTGTCTACGGCGTTGTTTTAATCTTGCAAATAGTGCCTCGCCGGTATAGATTTGAGCCAAATTGCGAGGAAATTACACTTGCTTTGGCTAATTTTAAACTCAAAAGTAGCTCAAAAACTCAAAAATAGCTAATTTTAACTTCAAAAGTAGCTAAAAGTAGAAATATAATTATAGTTTTAATTTATATTTCTACTTTTGAGTTTAATCCATAAATGCCAGCTGGTTTTATGCGCACTAAGCATGCCTTCTGTTCAACTATTTGAACTCATAATAAACTGGTCTTTTACACCTTCTTAGGTTTCTATTAACTAGACATAGAGATTAAGTCGCTTATTCAAGTCTTGACTTAATGTATGCTACTTCTAAAACTGAGACACGACATGCTATTCAAAAATTTTACCTCGGTTAAGCAAAGCAATAGAACATAAGATGTTCATGTTATTAAATTTGTTATCTAACCATAACGAAATGCAATCTAATCGCTCAGTGATTGTGAATCAATTTTTAAATAAAATTCAATCACTTCAGAAGGAAAGTCACCAAACATCCCAGACTTCACCTGTAATGGCCACTAACTGCTTTTTAAATTAAGTTATATTTTAGTTAATTTACATCGATCAGTGTGGATGTATGCTACATTCCAAATTAGTAAAATACTGATTATCCCGGATTATATCAAAAATGATGACTGTGGTTAAATTCATGGTTAATCCAAGGACAGTTAAAAG
This sequence comes from Stegodyphus mimosarum, assembly GCA_000611955.2. Classification (NCBI taxonomy): domain Eukaryota; kingdom Metazoa; phylum Arthropoda; class Arachnida; order Araneae; family Eresidae; genus Stegodyphus; species Stegodyphus mimosarum. Next base: position 379,282 of record KK122567.1, on the reverse strand, counting down.
CACAAGAAAGAGAAATGATCCCTATATAATAAACAAAAAAATGCTAATAGCAATTTACTTGGCCTTTCAAGTAATTTAATGTGGAGAATAAGTACACTGCGGAAAAAAAGGGGGTAGGGCAGGTCTATATCTCCCGTTCTACTGGGCCGATGGACGAAATTCAAACTGCGTTTTTCATGTCCCGGAAGCTCGACATAAGATATATATTAGATTTATATATAGCATTATAGGTATTTTGACGCAAAGTCGGAATTTTTCTGAAATGACTTACCAATGTTTTTTCCATATTTCGATTCTACGACTCAGATTATACCTAGATATTAAATTTTGTAATTTTTAATGAGAAATGTATGGAGAAATTTAAAAATTTATCTTGGCCCACTTTTTGCAGTTTGAGACAAGACTAATTCACTTGGCGAACTTATTAATTTATGGCAACCTATTTTCCTTTCCGTTTTTTTCATTGTGCAGGAATGGGAAAAAAAGGCATCGTTCATACTGTCAAATAATTTTAATAAAGCTAAACCACAATTCGCGTTATCATGCGTACAACAAATATGCCAAATTTCAAAACGCGCCAATATGTAAATTCACATACATCTTACGAAATTTCGAATAAAAATCTCTATTTTTTATACGTATGATTAGAAATACATTTACTTTAAGAGGATGATAAAAATTTTATAGGTTGTATTTCAAAACGTTTTTCGAAAAATTTATAAAAATTATATAAAAAAATTTAAATTTTAAAATTAAATCATAAAAAAGAGGCAAACTTTACTTGGAATGAACCTAATTTTCGAAATGGGAAAAGGAGAATCAAAAACGTTTAATAAAAAAGAGATATTAATAAATATATACCAATTAACATGGAAGATCTAAAATTTTGAGAGTTAATTTTTTAAAAACTACGCTTGCGATTTTTACAAAGCTTGGCGCTTTGCCATAATTTGAATGATAAAATCGAAATATGGAGTAAAATTATCATGTCATTTCAAAAAAGGGTCCGATTTTGTGTTTTTTGTGTGTGTGTGTGTAAAATGCTATGTAGAACAATGCTATGTATAAATCTAATACACAGCTTAAGTCGCTCTTTGGAGACATGAAAAACGCAAGCTGAATTTCGTCAATCGGCGCAGTATAGAAACAGGAAATACATAACTGTTTCTTTTCAGTCCAAAGGAGCTTTGTCCCTGAAGGACTATTGTTTTCGTTTTGCGATTTTGCGTTGAACCGCTATAAACGGCTGTATCATTTTCAAATTGTTGCCACCAAAAGTTATCGCCTTGTATTATATTTAAAGAAATTAACTAATGAAGAATCTGCATAAATGTATGTATATTTCTCCAAATGTGATAGAGCAACGGTGCCCGAGCCATCCAATTTTGAATAACGTACATTTCTACCCGAATATGCGCATCTGGAAACCCAAACTTGGGATTTAGAATTTGTTTTATTATTTATTTCATATTTTAAAAACCTTAAACGAATTTTTGAAGAACATACTGAACGATTTAAAAGCGAGCACTGGCAGCACTTTGCGGGAAAAAAAAACATTTTTATCTCCAGCGCTCGGATCTGTGTATGGGAAATTCTGAAGATATGCTCATTTGAAATTATTTTGCGATATTGCTGTTGAACTAAATTTGATGGTTTAAGTGCGAACAACATGATATTTAATAAATAAAGGTAACACATAAAACATAAAAATGCCCCTTTGGACGTAATTTAAAATCTTAAAACTTTCAGGTTTTTTTTTTTT